>WMED01010482.1:0-15746 GCA_019650415.1 Pipa parva | reverse complement strand
TTGTGTCGGACAGGAAATGGCCATCCCTGTGCAAACTCATCAGTCACTGGAACCTGAAGGAGCAAAAGTTCTGCACTCAAGTGAAGATGCAGCTGGGGAAGCACTGTTGCTAAAGGAGGCAATTACCAGAGAGACCCTACCAGTAGGTGAATCTGCACCCAGGGAAGCTATTCATGAGGAGTCCCTGATGCTGGTGGAAACTCCTCCTAGTGAAGTAGGACTTACAATAGAGACAATATCTGAGGGGGAAGCTTTCCTTTTTGAGACCATGCCAGTGGGTAAGGATGCTTTAATGTTAAAAATTATGCATTTAAGGACTTCTGTTTACCATTCCCAAATGAATGGCCTATTAGAGACGTTTAATAAAACATTAAAAGGGATGTTGAAAAGGGTTGTAGAGAAAGATGGGTGAGACTGGAATTGATTATTGCCATATTTGTTGTTTTTGATAAGGGAAGTCCCACAGGCCTCTACGGGGTTTTCTCCATTTGAGCTGTTATATGGCCGACACCCTAGTGGACTGTTTGATGTTGCAAAAGTAACGTGGAAATCTGAAGCCAGCCCTTATAAGAGTGGTGTGGATCATATTGCACAAATGCAGTATTGTATTGATAAGGTTATGCCCATTGTGAAGGAGCACCTGCAGAGGGCTCAAGAAGCACAGAAACATGTATGTAATAGGTCATCCAGAATTAGGTAGTTTAATCCTGGTGACAGGGTATTAGTGTTGGTGCCCACCGTAGAAAGTAAATTTCTAGCTAAGTGGCAGAAATTGTTGAAAAGGTTGGGGAAGTAAATTACAAAATTCACCAATCGGGTAAGAGAGAGCCTTTCCAGCTGTATCACATAAATTTGATTAAACCCTGGAAAGATAGAGAATCCTTATTAGTTAAACCATGTCTGTCTGCTGAAACAGAGGTGCACAAAGTTAAAATTTCGGAAACTTTGACAGGGCCCCAGAAGCAGGAAACAAAGGAGTTTTTACAATGTAATAAGGCTATATTTTCAGACTTACCAGGGGTGACAGACCTTATTAAATATGATATTGTGACAGAACCTGGGGTCAAAGTAAATTTAAAACCTTACAAAATCCCTGAAGCCCGTAGACAGGCTATTTCAGAAGAAGTAAAAAGAATGCTCAAGCTGGGTGTTATTAAGAGATCCAAAAGTGGGTGGTCTAGCCCCATAGTGTTAGTTCCCAAACCAAATGGGACATGGCGTTTTTGTAACGATTTCCGAAAGGTTAATGAAGTGTCCAAATTTGATGCTTACCAGATGCCTACAATAGATGAATTAATTGAGCGACTGGGACCAGCTAGGTAAATTACGACCGTAGACCTCACAAAGGGATACTGGCAAATACCTTTATCAGAGGAGGCTAAAGAAAAGACTGCCTTTTCTACACTAGATGGATTGTTTCAATATACCAGGATGCCATTTGGTTTACAGGGTGCCCCGGCTACTTTTCAGAGAGTCATGGACAGAATTTTGGTCCCACATAGGAAGTATGTAGCAGCGTACTTGGATGATGTTGTCCTACCTTTTTTTTTTTTTCTAGTTGATTGTGTGATCATTAACCCTGTAACTTCTGTACATTGTCTTGGGATGACTTTTGACTCTTCACTTTCCTTCTCTAAACAAATGTCTACTACTGCTGATGTCGAGATCGGACAGGATAGTGCAGAGTCAAAAGTCATCCCAAGACAATGTACAGAAGTTACAGGGTTAATGATCACACAATCAACTAGAATAAAAGAAAAGGTAGGAGAAGGTTTGTGTGGAAAAACAATTCTGTTTTATGGTGATTTATTGTGAGATGACTCTGGACCATCCAAGAGGAGATTGCCTGGAGACAGTTATAGATTTGATCTATATGGATTTCAGGTGCTAGCACAGAAGTGGATAAGAAAATTTCGGTGTCATCTGAATACAAGTGATACTAAAGACCAAATGAGTTGATAACATCACCCAAAGAAAAAGTGTACAGGGAGAACAAGAGGGTGCCAAGGACAGAGCTTTGAGGCACCCTCACTCTAAGTGGGACAGGAGGGGAAGTGTTATTTGCATTGGAGACTGTCAGTAGATTATATCAACCCAGCCCTTCATCTTTAGTACATGTTTACTCAAAAAAATCTTCATGTTTACTCAAAAAAATCTTCATGTTTACTCTAAATCAATCTATTAGAAGTCACCCTCCTATGGACCTTTCAGAGATCAATTAGTTTTTAGGCCTAGATTCATTTTCCTAGAATAATTCACTAAATCTCATATGTTATTATTAGTCACCATCAAAAGAGATTCACAAACCCCGATGAATATGCCATCTAATATAGTCTATTAAATGAATTCACGTAGGAAATGATATTATAAAAGAGGAAAAAAATTCCATAGAATTTTATCATTACATTATCTTTCCAATAGCTGATTATTAAGAGCCTTGATGTGTAAACCCAATATCATAATTTTGCAGCTATGGAAAATTTAATATATTAAATCATTAATGATTAATGAAAGACCCATCATCTTACTGCCATAAATGACTCAAAACAAATTAGAGACTAGAAAACAGTGTGAAGGTCTCATTTGAACGTAACTTGAATGATAGATTGCTTGTCTGCCAAGCTCTAAGAACACATACTGTGCTCTGAAAATGTCTACTCTGATCAAAAGCAATGCAATAAATATATACACAGCAGTGCTTTATACTTTAAATTTTAACTAATGATTAAACAAACAGAAAAAATTTAACCCTCTCATAAAATACCTTAGTAACCTTTCGGATGAAATGATATATGCAAACATAGATCCTACACGCGTTGTTGCCAGACTTTCTGCATTATAGGTTTTTGCTCTCATGCCTTAACTTCTCTCTCTCCCTAGCCAAACAATGCTATTACAGAACTCTCATAAACCAGAATAAATCAAATCCCCATTATCTGTTTTCCATTTTCAACACCCTTCTACATCCCTTGCCCTCAGGGGCGCAAACCTGCCTACTTTCCCCACAAGATTTTGCTAATTTCTTTACAAATAAAATTGATAATATCCACAACCAGATTGCTATTCCTCCTAACGCAGATATTATTCTACCTACACCCCCATCTGAGTTTCTGAATTCTTTTTCTCCTACTACCCAGTTTGAAGTTTCTCAACTTCTTACCTTCTTCTTTAATTAAGTACTATGATCCTGCTCTTGTGCTGACCCTAACGAACCTGTTCAACTATTTCCTGTTATCTGGAACCTTTCATTCTCTGTTTAAACAGTCCTGTATTAAACTCATCCTTACAAAAACGTACAACGATAGTTGCGAACTTATGGAGCTCATTGCATCACTTTGTGAGTGTGTACAGGTACTTCAGAGGAGTGGTTCAAAGATGTGAATGTAACTAGGTGTAGTGCTCGGAATTCACTTGTTTGACTTCACCACTTCAGAGTGGCAAATTGGGAGGTTGATGGTAGGACTCTGGTGTTGCACAAGGCGACTATTTATTCAAAAGCAAGAATGGGGACTAAGGGGGTAATTCAGCAAAGAGCAAACTTACCCTCTGATCCTTCGCATCAGTACTCAGAGACTGGAATCCCTTTAAAGTGTTCGCTGATGTCCGTGTGTAGGACTCAGAGAACGCGTAACAGTCTCTGCGTACTGATGCAAAGGATTGGAGGGTAAGTTCGCTCTTTGCTGAATTACCCCCTAAATGACAAGGAATTGTCATTTGAATTTGTCATGAATTTGCTGAATTACCCCCTCAATGACAAGGACATACAGTACTTACCTTGTGGAGGGTAAGTTCAATCTTTGCTGAATTACCCCCTAAGGACAAGTTGACATAGAAATAGATAGAATATTCACAGAATACAGTTAGTGGGATATAGTGAGACATCACTGCCCTTCACTTTTCAAATTCCCCTCACTCCACATGACTTTTCATCCAACTTCTATCTGACTGACTATGCCACACCATGCATGGAACAGCATTCGCCACTGTGTATTCTCTACTTAGTCAATAGTGAGACGTGAATCCATGAATATTTTAGCAATGTGACTCGAATTGTAGCAAAGTAAATTCGACAGGTAAATGCACCCTTTAGTCAATAAGGTCCTAAGTGCCAACATTCCATTTATTACTATAGTATACCAGAGGAGACATGGAATTTGAACATTGTACCTCCAACAACAGCAGGATCACTTCTTACAGTGTTTGTGAGGGGTTCCTGATTATCTTTCTTTTCAACAGGACCTGAAAATATAAGAAAAAGCTAAACAAAACCATTTATGCTGGGTAACAGCATGAGTTTTAAATCGAAACTTTTCCATCAAATGTTTCAATGGAAAAGTAAACAAAGTACTAATGTAAAGTGTGGCTACTTTTCCATCCAGAAATCTGATTGAAAAATTCAATTGAAAAGTTAAAATCGATATTTACAGGGAATAAAATCGAAAGGGTGAAATTGGTCTTTTTGATTTTAGTAAATTTTGGCATTTTGGTGAAATTTACGAAACTCAAAAAGGTCCTTTTCAACCTTCTCAAGTTTATTTGATTTAAAAACGGATGTTTGGGGGAAATATTTCAATCAATTTCATTCGATCCAATTGTTTCGATCGTTCTTTTTTCCGATGGAAAAGTAGCCATACTTTACATAAGCACTCTGGCTACTTTTCCATTAAAAAATAAAATCATGGAAAATTACCTTTTCACGTTTGATACATTTTGTCCAAAATTTGAGATAACTCATTTTCTTCTATTTCTACACTATTTTGTAATTTATGGGGAAAAAAAGCCTCATTAATCAGTTTACTGTTCTCTTTATACGAGAGAAGAATATCTTCCTTCACACAAAATGTAATTAGTAGTTTTCAAAGAACTTGATAATCATCTGCTTAAAACGCTATTTTTTACTCTCTGCTTTGGTTATTCAAATTCTAAGCATTCGTTAAGGCCAAGTAATGTGTATGAAATTATAATGAAAAACCTTTTACTGAGTTTCTTGGATTAAACATCAAAATGTTGTATTTTGGGGTAAGTAGCTCTATTTTTTTTTTCTCAAAACAGGCAACCAGCAAAGAAGGATTTTACAGCTATTGAAATACAACAATGTAGCATATGTAAGCTGAAGCTTGATACTGACACTATTCAGAGGAAGATTATTTACCATACCTGATGAGGAGTTTGTAGTTGAGACTGTACTTAGTTCACTCTCAATGATGGTTTCACAGCTGTTCTCAGACAATACTCCAATCACTCTGATATGGACGATGCTGGGATATCGCAAGGCTGCTTTGATTGGAGCTATGTTATTATACATTACAGAGGATAGACATCCAACAAAGCCAAATGTGTTTGCTTCAGAGACCTCCCAATCAAGGCCTGTATTATCTGCAAAGTAAAATGTACGCCCTACAGTTACTTTGTACATTGGGCTGGCATGTATCTCCTTGTGCCTACAATTCCCACATTCATCCTAGAAATGTACAGTGTAGGACTGGCTTCATGGCTTAATCACTCTTGATCTCTTATGCATATGGTTGTCCTTCATACAGACTCCTGATACGGTGGCTGCAGTCTCACTTACTCCCATTTACAAGATTAGGGCACCAGGGATTCTTGATGGAATTACTATTTAAGCATGATTTCTTAGACCTGAAGTCTATTTACTTTTGTTTCATTATTGTTTCATTATTACAGTGATGATTAATGATTTACTAGCAATACACACATCATGGTGACCACTATGCATCTCTGTATTTCAGTCTCCTTGTGACCACTCGAGTTGCCTCCCGAGACTGGAATACCTTTAAAGCATGCGCTGATGTGCGTGTGTAGGAGAGAAGCCAGCGCGTAACCATTTTTGCGAATTGAATCGAATCATCACAAGGTGAGTTCGCACCTTGCTGTATTACCCCGAGTATCTTCCCCCTTGGAAATTTGGGGCCTCTGTTACTTTAACCCGGTACTTGCTTAAATGCCCTACAGGATACCCCTTAACTCAGACTCACTTTTTAGTAATACTGCATTATAATGAACATATGGAGCAAATTAAGGTATTCACTGGAAAGATTAACTGTAATATTTTCTGACTCACTTATAATTCACCAGGAGTGACTTCACTGTGCAAGATAACATAGACAAGTCTGCACTAGCTGTACGTATAAACCACAATTGATTCTGTAGAATTGGTTTGGGAAACATAAAGTTTCTTTTCCACTTATGGTAAGATTAGGAAGTGCTGCAATTCCCCTTTTTTTTGTCTTTTGTTTCTCGACGCGGCCCACTTTCTACTGTAATTAGTTGAAGCATGAAATTGTCTAGCATTTTAGTGAAATGTTTGAAGAAGAAAAAAAACTACATTTATTTTGCTCATGTTTACACAACACTCCAATGGTGAAATTAACTAAGATCTAAAAGTATTTTTTCACCCCTTTTTCAAAAGGTCTCCAATTTTTCTCCTGATTTTCAGGTGCAAAAAACTACTTTTCGATTTTAGTAAATTTCAGCCCAAGAATAGATTGGTTGGTCCATTAATTCTGCCACCATCAATCATTTTAGAGAGCAAGACAGTGTGCATCACCAACCCCATTCCGAATTTTCCAACAGACCTACTGCCTGTTTGGTTTCTGGCATGTTTAAATATGTGTTAGTAGGGAATTTTCTGAGACTGCATCATTTCATATAATGAACTCTTTAAAGTGCACCTCAAAGCTAATACTAATTTAGGTTCTACTAATGAAATAAACATTTTGTAAATATACTGTATATATATATTTCAAAATGTACCTTTAAACAGCATTTTTTTCTGTCATCTTCTCTGTCAGCCTGACTTTTTTTCCCGAGCCATATATATTTACAAAAACTTTTATTTCATTACTAGAACCTAATTTAGTATTAGAGTTATAAGGTGACAGATGCACTTTAACCCCTTTCAAGTGGAAAACCACTGGTCTTGTCTATGGAGTGTGAGAATCTATTGTTATATCTTCCAAATTCTATTGACAATAGACATTATGGGAGTTATTCATTAAAGTGCAAACTGTTGTGTAAATGCCAAAATTTGTGTCCTTTCGTGACTTCTCCAACCCCGCTTATTCAACAAACTCTGCGATGTGAAGAATTCACAACAGATTCTGACACATACGCCAGTCGCTGGCAATACAATATTTACAAAAAAAATGTGAAAATGTATGAAAATGAAAATGTGGGAGGTAAGTAGCATTTATGGGGTTGAAGGTTTTTTTAAATCCTTATGTAACATAAGAGCATTACAATGCCAAAAGCTAGCAAAAATCTGGAAATTCTTCTGACAGAAATCAAAGATATTGGTCCAGTGAGGCACTAGCAAGGACAGTGACATGTGGAGGGTAGTGGACCCCTAGGTTCTTTAGTTAAACTGGTGCCATTGCAGGCATGATCCATGGAACCCCTAGGCTTCTATTTACAGGCAATGCAGATTTCTAATGCCAGAATTTAATGATATTTAAAAGATAATAGATTAAAGACTCACCTATTACTTTTCCCAATGTCAGAGATCTGATTGCTTTGAAATAAATGTCCGATGAAAAGATATGTCTCTGCTTTTTTAACCTGTCAATCTGGAAACACAAATTATATATTAAAATGCATGTTTCCTAAACTGCCTACCTTCTAGTAAATAAAAAGTAAATAATTCAGATTAGATAAAAGAGCCATGTCATTCACGTTGAATGTTTAGCTATACTTCTCCCCACACTATAATTATGTTCCAAGGATGGCTGCCCCCACCGTGAATATCAGAAGAGCTCTTGGAAAAACCTCATAAAATATGTTTTCATTCTGTTAAACATCTGCCAATTATGGAGGTTTTTGACTAAAGAGAGAATTCCAATGTCAGATTCTGAAACAGACGATTCCAATAGCAAATCTGCGACTATTTTCCCATTGTAAAGTCACAACTGTGACAATATTACCATAATGAAGTTGCAACTGCAACAGTAGCAGTCTATTATGACTGTCTTAAGCTGGCGAATTCACACCTTTACTCAACAATTTGAACCTTAGCCAATAACCCCCTATGTCTTCAGTCCTGTTCCCAGCTACACATTCTCTATACTTTCTAATGTAAACAAACATAGCCTTGATAGACCACCTATACCAATGTCATCCTCTGCTGGTCTCACTCAGATTGCTTTACTCAAACGGTATACTTTAGAGACTATGTTCAATATGTCACATACAATCCAAAGTTTGCTGTTTATGTTTTTAACCGGAGACTATTTATTTTAAACGTGGTAAAAAAGATGTTGCAACTGGAATAATAATTCTGACCTTTTTACTTCCAAGGGTGCCATGTTCACTTTCATATGATAGTACCCACCCAAAGAAATGGTGGTAGAAGAAAGACTGTAAACCCTTTATTGGAAGAATAATTACACACAATATGTTTCGGGCAAGTGCCCTTTGTCAATAAGACATATTTATTTTATCTTTCCCCTTTCTTTTTCTTTAAGAGGGAAGATCAGTTATTTGTTGAATGAAACAATTCAGTGTTCCCAGTATTCTGTAGAGTTTGTGGAATAATTCATCTTTATTTAAAGTACCTGGATAACCAGCTCTCTTCTTTCTCTGCTGATCTTTACGTGATGCAGTCTCCTGTCATCCAGTCTTTCGGAATCAAATGTGAAGACATGAGTTCCTCCCTTGCTGAGTTTGTATCGAACTTGTAGGCTTCCTATTAAAAAGAATGCACACAGTTACACAATACAGTGCATTAACATACTAACTGGGTAATAGCATGTATAGTGTTAGCAGCGCTTTGATTACTTTCCAAAGTTGGATTATTATGTAGTTCAGGTTTTTAGAAGACTTCACACCATTTAAATGACAGTGTATGATGATGATCAGAAATATATATCATACATACGCATAATATTGAGGTGTCATCTACCTAAAGGAATGGTATTATGTGACAGTTCCCTAGTATAGAAATCATACTGTTTACCCCAAGTTGTGAACTGCCAATAAAGATAACAGTTGTAGTCTATATTTGCAACAGTCTGAAGGATTCCAGCCACAATAAATTCCAGGTGCACGTACCAAACTCTCAGGGTTAATGTAGTCTACATTTCATAGAGAACTGGAAAGAAAAGTATCATTTTCAATGTATTTGCCTTTTTTATTGATTGTAAAGACTTGTATCTTTAGAATGTAAGGTGCCTGTAAGCCTGTATCTCATTACCTGTCTTATTCCTGTAATGCTCTGCTTCCTACACAAAAGGAATATGGACCTTAATTAAAAGTTTTATCATTTATGTGTGGTTTAGGATAGAACTTGTGATGTAGGACTCAAGAGATTCTCAGATATAACTGCATGACATGGATGGAGGTCCCTGTCCTATAGAGCTTATGATCTAAATAGGAGGGAGACTTCTAAACAGATAGTGCAGTAACATAGCTCAATTGTTAGCACTGCTGCCTTGCAGCTCTGGGTTCAGTTCCACCCTGGACTTCATCTGCATGGAGTTTGTATGTTCTTACTGTACCCATGTGGTTTTCCTCCCACAGTCAAAAAACATACATCTGTGTGTGACTGAATAAGGAAATTAGATTGTAAGCTCCACAGGGCAGTGAATGATGAATCTCTGTAAAGCGCTGCATAATATATCAACGCTATATAAATGAATAAATACATACATACAAAGTGTCCATTTCTTATAAATTAAAAATATGTGCATACATGTACAAATAACAAGCACGTCCAGCATCTAGTGGATAACTATAGAAACTATAACAATATAAGTGGAATAATACAATTACATTACATTTGCAACATACAGTATATATATATATATATATATATATATATTTTTTTTTTTTTTTATTAAGTTATGGTATCTATAATAAGCAGATAAAGAAAAAATAAAATTAGCTTAATTTGTCATATTTTCAGGATATATTGAAAATTGAATTTCTCTGGGATGGTGATATACATTTATAGAGTTAATTCTTATTTTTAGCTAAACCTTTCCATTCTCACATGCCTACATTCCAATTTACACTCTCCTAGGAATTGTATGCTTTTATACAGTAGATTAATAATTTAGAGTATGGCGGTAATGTAATATCTTGGGTTTTTTCATGAATATTGATTATAATACATTAAACAGCAATAGTTATACACAAAATTAATCACAGGCATTTGTACACATAAAGTCTTTGCACACTTAAGAGTGAAATTTAAAAAACTCGAAAAACCCGATTTAGTTTTTTTGAGTTAATTCCCATGAGATTTCAGAAGTTTCTTTTGGTAAATACTGTATCTCAAGATTTTTTTTGATCAATTTTTTCCGACAGAAACTTTTGATGGAGTTTTTCAATCTTGATTTTTTGATGGAAAGGCTACCTTTCCTTGGAAAAATTTGATCGAAACATTTTAGTCAGTAAATATTGATAAAAAACATCTTGCAAAATATACTGGGAGAAATTTCCAAGTATGAAACTAGATGAAAGGTCTTGGCACCTCTGGAGTATATAAAACAAAGCTTTTATTTGTAAAATTTAAAACAGCATGAGGCCATAAATCCTGTTTCCTACTTGCTGGTCCAGGTAAACAATGTACATGCTACAATTGCTAAATGATCTATTAATTCTGCGTCAAAATGGAGCATACTTAGTCCTGGGTCTCCACCAGCTCATAGAGGGACCTCACATTCTTAAGTTCTACATCTACACCTAATACAGAAAAGGTTGTTATAGTGCACATCATAAGAGGAAAATATAGGTCTAACTATCTACTGGGTATCACTGCACCCTATCAAGGACCATAGTGGGCTTAGTAGTCCGGAAGTCTTGACAAATGGACATTCAGAATCAGGAAATCAGTGATGGGGTTTAGGGTATCTGGATAGTAACACTTAGTGAGAAATCTACCTGGAAACCCCCAACAGATGATTTGGTATTCTGCAGTTACTTATCTCTACTAAGGTCTTATCACTGTATCTCTTGAAGACTCTACTTGGGATATCATTGGTGATAACTATTAATTACTATTGCTACTGTAATGAGTACCAACACTGGTTAAAACCACATCATGCCATTTATTCTTTGTAAATAAACTATTACATTTTGCATAAAAAAATAACAGGCACCTTATTCAGCATATAAGTGCACCACACCTACACTACAAGTAAAACTAATAGGCATCTCTCTAAATGTAAGGTGGTTGAGCCCCTTAGGGTATATACTGACTAGTCTGGCACAGAGATGTAACTGCCAAGAGGGAACACCTGCTAAACAGTGTATTACACTGGCATCATAAAGACATAATGAATAATAAAATGAATAATAACTTTTTAATCCTTTGTATTGATGCTTACCATTTCTGCAGAGTAGAACAGCCATATAATCCTGATAAAATGAATTAATGTACATTAAAAGACTTGGAACATGTCCAGCCTGAAAGCTAAAGGCTATGTTTTCCTTTAATACAGTTGTATCTGCATAGATCAGAGAGGAGGACAATACATTTGCATTCTTCATTACAGGGTACGGGTCCTGAAGAACATATGTAACTGAAGTACCAGCTTCAAATGTTGCAGAGACCTCTAGAAAGAAGAGAAAGTGAAACATTTCTTACAAAAAAGAGAAACATAAATCAAAGCCATTTAAGATTCTGCTCCTGGATAACTTTATTTAGAGATTTAAAACACATTCACAACCACAAACATTGTAAATTCTAAGAAAAAAAAAAGGGGGCAATAAAGCAACATGAATCAAAGGGAGGTTTTTAAATAAGATATCAGGCATAATATGTATTTACTTTAGATCTTGATCTGATCAAACTAGATATTGTTTTAAAAGCATTGGAAGAGTGGAGGGTTTGATCTAGTTGGTGGGGTAAAAAGAGCAAAAAACTGAAGTATTTATTATGAAGTAACAAAAAAAGAAGACAATAAAGACACAAATGAATAGATTTTATGTCTTTCAAATTCTTAAATCCTTATGATAAGTGAGTAACCACTGCCAACATTGCTCCTTAGCAGCCAAACATTTTAATGATGAATAAGGAATTTGTTGAAATATTGTATATCAACAATAACTTGACATTTGGACCACAGATTATCATTTAAAAAATTACTTCTACATAAAAATACTAATACTTTTTTCTTTGATTTTACTCAGTTCAAAGCAACTCATAGAGGTTTGTCTATTATGGTCAAGTACATTTTATTTTCATTAATTCCTGTTTACCTTTTGTACAATACGGGCCTTCATAGGCAGAGTTTGTGCAGTCACAGTAATAACCATTAGTCTTCTCTACACATGTCCCACCATTCTGACACAAATTTCCATAACTGCTGCAATGCCCAGGACATCCTGGTCTGACACCTGGGGTAACTCTTGCACGTTCCTCAAGATCAATCATCTGCCCATTGAGCTGAAGTGAGCGGATACATCCCACAAATCCTTTTTGTCTGGATAAAGTTCCTCCTATAGAAGAGAGAGAAAGAACTAATAAAATAATAAAAGTTCTTCTAAAACCTTGATAAAACAATCAAGGTTCTTTTGTAAATGAAGTTCTGTTGATATTATAGTTATCTATGCTAGTTGGTGATAAAACAGATTGTCTTTACCAAGGACATAGATTTTTACCATTCCACACTTTATATTATGTACAGCACTGGGAAATATCTAAATATCTTTTGAAACCTCTGGAGAAAATATGAAAACATGAGTTGGATAAATACTTGTTGACTTTCTGCATTGTTACCCTGACAAAGTTTAGCACTGTTCTCAAAAATATTGGATTTCAGTCAATGAGGTAAGCTAATGGATGAAATACCTTTTCACTATTTTTGAGTCTGTGGCCGTATTAATTTGTATTTTCCAAACTGGTACAATAGCCAGATGTGGTGTTACATTAATTTAGACACCACCGCAAAATGCTAAACAGCCATCACATCCAACTACTTGTCACATTTTACTTAGTACTTTTGGTAGACAGGGAAATGGTTACAGACACCGTTCAAGTGATTAGATCATGAGGTAAAACTGCAACAAAAGTCTCCACTAGCTTATCTTAGTCTACTATTATCATTGCAGGGGGTTAACTAGCACTGAGAAAAGTGAAAGGTCTCAGCCCTTCCAATAATCAGAGTACTGAGGAAAAAAATGGGGATATTTATTACTCATCAGCAATCATGGTTAATTTTTCTACATCAGCTCCTTTAATTAAAGGGGCCATTGGCAAAAACAGTAAGAGTAATAAAATCATCCATACAGCTTCTCATTTTCATGACTGCTAGTCATTGAAGTCAGTGAAAACTATATCATTGCTTATACAATTATTATGGCAAAATGCAACAAAAGTATATTCACATTGATGATTTTGTTTGATAAATAGCTCCCATTTAAAATATGTTATGCGTTAAGAAAGAATTTGCTTCAACAAAATAACCTTTAACAACCTAACGGATGTTCATGATTCCTGTTCAAACTGCAACACATCAGTAACAGTTAACTACTGACTTGTTACCATGAGTTACTTGACTGGAAAAGCAGTTTGCATGAAAATGACTGAAAATGTTGGAAAATGGTTTATTTTACTTCATGTATCATCATCATCATTATAAATAATTTCATTTAGTACTCCAACATATTACACAGCATTCTATAAAGACTGTATATAGGTGTATATCAACTTTAGCCTTGTAGAGCTACAACAGACATAAAACTCCAGGAGGGATCCAGTCAGAAGGAGTTAACCTTTTTAAGAAATCAAAATAAAACAATGTCATTTATTAAAGTATATTTGTTTTCTGAGACCCACCATTCACATCAGGGACAAAAGGATACTTATATCCATATGCAACTAACCTACAGACAGACCATCTCAGACCTTATACATGACAATTGCCATTTATATACAATGCTCAATTTTTCAGTCAGACCTTGTGCTACAACAACATTTATTCTTGTGGCTGGCAACAATATCTTATAAAAGTAAAGGGAAAATGTATTTCCTGAGACAACAACTTCAGAAATGTGGAAAACCAAATACACAGGGGAGAAAACATTCTAAACAACAAACATGACAGGCTAATATAAAAAATTTAATTATTGCAAAAAACAGCTGTACCTATCAATCTCTACTATACAATATACACTGTGAAGTTATCAACAATGTGGCTGTGCTGGTCTATGACATGATGACAATATCTTAAAATCACGGTACTTAGGATACATGGTGTTAACTCCTTACCTGTAATAAATCACCAGTAACTGTTACTGATGACCACGACAAGAACCCATACTTCCAATGGCGAAATGCGTCCAATGCAGTTAGGTACCCTTTTATTCTGTCTTCTTGTTGTAAAGGCTGGTAATGTAGTTAATCTGTTTTTCTCACCCTTACTTAGATTGTTCTAACTTACTGTATGCTTATGCCTATGCATCTGAAAAGTGTACTTTATTGTTATATACATATTATAGTATTGATTTAACTAAGCAGATTGTAGAACAGTACTTCAGTAGACTGACTATTTGCAGGTTTAATATTGAGGACATTTTACCCTTTACATAGATTATTTTGTATGTGTTTTTTAACTTGTTTTTAATTTTGTGAGAATAAAGGTCAATTGTTTGATCACATATCTATTTCTTGTTTTAGGTGAGCTTTATTTAAGGGAACATTTGTTCTTTAATACCTTAAGATCATTATTTTAAGTATACAGCTCTGAAAAATCTCAAATAAGGGTAAGGATATAATCTCCATGCTATTGATTAAGGTAATATGTGATACATGCATCACAGCTATGGTAATAGCTTATGTTAGTCTCATAATCTAGCTATTTTTCCTAAAAATGTACATGAAGGTGTACTAGAAAATATGACCCTAATCCTTACCAATGTAAAGCTGGCTGCTTAACGATAGTCGAATACGTCCATCTAAGGAACCCTGCCCAAGCTTCCTTGGGTAGTTATCAACAATAAGCACTGCCTCCTTGATGTTCCTCTCAGCCCTGAGATAATGCCATTGTCCATCATTCAGAGCTGTGATTGTTTGTAGAGAAACCTCGATGGGACCATTTCCAGCATCAAATGAAAATGTGACTTGGTATGGAGCTGTGGAGTAAACATCAATATTGCAACCCATATCAGTTTTTATTGCCTGATTAAATTCACATGAAGTGAGCAAGGGGAAGCATATGTTAACAGTAACAGCAGTAACAGCATCAAAGGGTCTATAAGCGTTGTGGAAATCTGTCTAAGGGGAAAGTAATGGCTGAGTCTAAATCCACTATAAAGCAAGGTGCCTATGCTTTTCAGATAATTCTGGTAAACATGGTTAAGCTACTCTTGTGTCAAAGGGTCTGGACCTTAAAAATAAACAATCAGGACTTTTCAGTGTCTACTTGGGGCATAAAATGGCACAAGACACCACCTAAATGTACTAATCCCTCAAAAGTTTGAGTGTCATCATGGCGTCATCCAAGTGAAGCACTTGGATTAAAAAGAAGGCCCAAGTTGGTCCAAATGGATGTTTAATAAATAGGCTCTGAATTCTACCTAACACCTAAATGGTAGCCTCAAATACAAGTATATTTAAATGAAAACCCCAAATGCATATTTAAAGTGTCAGCATGTTCATTCCTTTAATACAAGATGGACTCTCCAGGAACCTTTTGCACTTGGGAGGTTATTGATCAAAGTGAGTAATATATATATATATACAAACCCCAAAATCAGAAAAGTTGGCACGCTGTGTAAATCGTAAA
>WMED01010481.1:473-15746 GCA_019650415.1 Pipa parva | reverse complement strand
ACACTGTGCTGCCCCCACAAGCCCTTTCTCACACTGTGCTGCCCCCACAAGCTCACCCCACTCATTTTCCCTCTCCTTACCAAGCTCCTCCATTGCCGGCAGTTTGTGTTGTAGCTGAGCTGAGCGCTATACTGATTTCTCTTCCCAGCACTGATTAAACTTCCTGTCTCTAACAGGAAGTTTAATCAGTGCTGGGAAGAGGACAGCCGGCAGGGGAGGAGTTGTCTGTGCTGTAGCGTTGAGCGCTATAGCGATTCCTCTTCCCAGCACTGATTAAACTTTAATCAGTGCTGGGGAGAAAAATTGCTATAGCGCTCAGCGCTACAGCACAGACAGCCGGCGCCCCACCTGCAGTACCTCTGCGCCCCACACTTTGAGAAGCACTGATCTAGAGTGATCATGGGCCTCTTAACTGCATCTCTGATCAGTCTTCTCCTTGTTTGAGATGAAAGTTTAGAGGGACGACCGGGTCTTGGTAGACTTGCAGTGGTCTGATACTCCTTCCATTTCAATATGATTGCTTGCACAGTGCTCCTTGGGATGTTTAAAGTTTGGGCAATCTTTTTGTATCCAAATCTGGCTTTAAACTTCTCCACAACAGTATCACGGACCAGTATCACGGTGTGTTCCTTGGTCTTCATGATGCTCTCTGCGCTTTAAATAGAACCCTGACACTATCACAGAGCAGGTCCATTTATACGGAGACTTGATTACACACAGGTGTATTATATTTATCATCGGATCATTCAGAGATCCTCACTGAACTTCTAGAGTGAGTTTGCTGCTCTGAAAGTTAAGGGGGCGAGTCATTTGGCACACTCCACTTTTCAGTTTTTTATTTTTAAAAAAAAGTTTAAAATAACTAATAAATTTCATCCACTTTACAATTGTGTCCCACTTGTTGTTGATTCTTCACCAAAACATTAACATTTTATATCTTTGTTTTAATCCTGAAATGTAGCAAAAGGTAGAAAAGTTCAAGGGGGCCAAATACTTTTGCAAGTCACTGTATAGGTATATTATCTCCGACTAATGCTTTGCTTGAAGCCCCCTGGTTCCTACTCCTAATCAACAAATTTTAATTGCAACTGTGGAGACCAGTTTCGCCACAGGTCAGCCATCTTGGGAGTAATGCTAAATGGCTGGATCTGCTTTTGTACATTTGTCCTGTCTGTTTAAGGATAAGAAAAAATGTAAACAATATTTATTTTTAAACACATAACCCTCTCTCCTTTTATTTACTTTTATTAACGTTATTGTAAAATATTCTAGCGCAGTCCCTAAACAGCTTATGTGTTTTAGCACCAAAGGCTTTAAAGTAACAGGCAGTTGCTGCTGGTTTAGCACTGCAATGCTTTTTTACAACTTTGCTAACATTTAGCCATGGGAGATCAGCTCCCACCCCCAGGGGTTTATATTCATAACTATTAATAATTTGCTTCTAGAAAGTTATTTTGTGCTTTACTTACTGAGCTTAATGTTGTGCCAAAATGAGAATAAAGGAAAACAGAATACCCCTTTTATTTATCTGTCCTTGTTGTTCCCTTTAATTGGAATTCCTCTGCCTTATGTCAGCCAATCATTAGCAGGGTATGGAGATCACAGCGTTACAGCGAAGGCATTAAATTGTTCATTTCACTTTCCCCTTACACTATTCTATTTTCCCAAATTCTCTTGTTTGCTTTTGATGCCATGTGTAACCATTTCAGTGATGTTTTACATAGATTTTTAAGTTTCAAAGGCACATATGTGAATAGAAAAAAATATGTTTTATGTATTCTTTTAGAAAAATTTTATTATGTTTCGAAAGATTTGATCCAATTATGTACAATGGGGAAAAAAATAGACAAAAATCAGAAGATGAATAATGTGGTTGTTAAAAGTCTGTTATCACAGTAAAGAAAAACCCAGTTTGGGTTTTTTGGGTTTGCTGGATTCATTTTAGCAATTTTGTTTGCATCTCTGGGAAAAGCAGTGGATGTTTCTTTCTTCCATTATCTGTTAAAAGAAGAGGAAAGCAACATTTGGATATATTCCCATTATAATTTATAAGTGTTGTATCGTATCTGTTCATTTATGTAGCGCTTTAAAGAGATTCATCATTCACTTCAGCCCTGCCCCATGGAGCTTACAATCCAATTTCCCAATTCAGTCACACACACATATGTATGTTTTTGGATTGTGGGTAGAAACCCACACAGGTGCAGAGAGAACATACAAACTCCATGCAGATGAAGTCCAGGGTGGAATTGAACCCAGAGCTGCAAGACATTAGTGCTAACCACTGAGCCACTGCACTGCTCTATCTAATACTTAGAAATCTAGAAGTAGTATCCATCTAATGCTTACAAATCTGTAATTTCCCTCAATCACGTCCCTGTGTTAGTAACAGGATCTCAGTAACTCCATTCTATCAGGAAATGCTGATATGATCTATTTTGAGGCATGTAGAAATGGTCCTAGCCAAACTGGACATCAGGAGGGGCACCCTACCGTCTGGATACAGAAACAATAAGTATAAGTATAAGTAAGGCTGTATCCGTAAAATGTGATTTATTATGCAGTCTTCAAAATACAGTGCAGTAAAACACAACATTTCAGGAAAGACTATTCTTCCCTTCCTCAGGTGTACATAAAAGCATTGCAGGTAGGTGTGTACATATATATAAATGAAACAATTAGTCAACCAATTAGTAATTGAATGCATATGCAGTGAAACACATAAGTGAAATGACAATGACACCTACTGGTATAATTAAAAATTGCACTAAAGCACAATAATGTGATATAAAAGGTGTTGTAAAATATTTTTATGTAATAACAATTGTAGAAAATTATATCATGCATTTTGTGATAATATTCAAATAAAAAGTTTAATTATAAAAAAACAAAAGCAAAAGGAATGTGATACAGCGCAAAACAAAATATGCGAGTAAATAAATATCAAAATCAAATAAATGAAAGTTCAATAATAAATGTCCAGAAACATATGCAGCTTTCTCAATAAGGCTTTTTCATATTCCTCTTCAAACAAATAAAAGAATCTGTGGGAGAAAGCGCTTTCTCCCACAGATTCTTTTAATTATAAAAAAACACTGTAAACAGAAACTAGCGAAATTGGAATGATATCAGTATTTTCCAAAATTATTATATCCTTCATTCATATATTTAAATTCTTATAAAGAGGATTTCAAAATATAAAAGTTAACTATTAAATAATTGAAACTAACAAAAAAGTAAGGAAGTCTCAAACATATAAAATAATACCATAAGGGGTATCTAAGGGGGGAATTCACGATACTCCGAAGTGAGGTGCAGAGTGTTCGCCTCACTTTGGACTGACTGAGATGCACTCGCTGATGTCTTGCACGTGGGCTTCAGCGAGTGCATTAAAGGGATTCCAGTCTCAGCGAGAGCAAAAGAGTTGCCTCGCCGAGACTAGAATCCCTTTAAAGCACTCGCTGATGTCCGCATGCAGTACATCAGCGAGCACATCTCAGTCAGTCCGAAGTGAAGCGAACACTCCGCACCTCACTTCGGAGTATCGTGAATTCCCTCCTAAATGTTTTAAAGGGTAATTATTTTTTAACTACATCATATGAAAACATATAATATACTGTTTTCTCCACAAATTATAGGAAACATTTTTAATTTGCTTCCTCATTAAGGCCTTTGGGGACTAGAGTATCCAATTTGGAGATCCAGTACAGTTCTCATTGTGAGGGGTCTTTAATATGATTTTCATCATGTGGCAGAACGTGCTCTTAAATAGTCCATTTTAGTTGTGATACATGGTATTTAGCCCTACTAAAAAGTCAGCTGACAGTATTATTTTCACAGTGATTATGGATGTTACTTTTATGCTCATCCCAATCTGCAGGGGCATTTAAGAAAATAAATGACACTGTTCGAATTGCAAGTAAAAAAACCCGTTAACTTTGATGTTATATCCTAAAGAAGGATGAGAGATGGTTGATCCTTTAATAATGGAGTTACAATTGCTGCAATTTAAGCATGGAAAGGTACCTGTGTTTTGAGTAGACAGGAATAGGTTATCTTGGTTATCTCTTTTATATCTATTTATATCTATAAATGTGTGTACACACCTACCTGCGATGCTTTTATGTACACCTGAGGAAAGGAAGAGTTGTCTTTCCTGAAACGTTGTGTTTTACTGCGCTGTATTTTGAAGACTGCGTAATAAATCACATTTTACGGACGCAGCTACTTTGCTTATTGTTTCAATATGATCTGCTTTGACACAAGACACATCCACCATATTTAACCAGATTAGCAGTGATATCTTTCTGATTCCTGTTTGACAGCAGATACTGACAAAGGATCTGCAGACCATCTCGACCTAGCCGTCTCGTCCCCGCACTCGGGAGGAAGTTCACACAGCTCTCCGTCCTCTCCAGACTGCAAGAAAAAACCACGAGGGATAAAGAAATTGTTTGGAAGGCAAGTAACCTGATGGGCATTTGTGATCAATGTGTTCTTTAATCGAATAGGCCATCAGTAGCAACCAGTCGTCACCTATAGTGGCCAGTTGTAATTAATAGCATATGGAGAAGTTTAACACAGCTGTAAAAGGACACACCAGGGATTCCCATAGAGCAGTGGTGGTGAACCTTTTAGTCACTGTGTCCCAGTGATGACTTCACTCATCAGCTCCTGCCCCTGAAATGCAGGTGTTGATGAGTGACATAATTGTGCCTGCATAGGGGGGCAAAACTTTGGCCACCGCTATACCATCTACATCATAAAGTGCTCCTTCAGTGCAAGCCTTGGACCAGACCTGACCGTTTTCAGGTTGTTTCTGTGGCCTACACTGGAGCGCTTGCTCACAGGTAGGATAGCCGTGGCAGAGCTCTTCCTCAGTGCAGGTGCAATGACATCACTCATCAGCGCCTGCACTTCAGGGGAAGGCGCTAGTGAGTGACGTGCACTGTGGCCCCACTGACCTAGATCCTCCCTGTAAGCGAGTGCTCCTGAAAACTGTCAAGTCTATGCTGAAAGAGTGCTTGCTCGCTGGGGGAATCTAGGATAACTGTTAGAGCAGCAGTGGTGATAGCGTGCATGCCCCACAAAGAGGGCTCTGAGTGTCCTGTCTGCCACATGTGCCATAGAGGACAGACTAAGTTTATTAGTATTTAAGGATCTGTCGCCACTTGTCCTTGAATTACATATGTCACCTATGAATGTATTTCTTTTAAACCAAGCTTTTCTCCTTCCAGGCTGAAGAGAAGTCAGTCCACCACACTGAGCCAAGACGATGACCCACCACTGGAAGAATTCAAAAGAGGAGGAACGAGATCAACGGCCGGACCGAGGCTCGGCTGGTCCCGAGACCTTGGCCAGGGAAATAGGTGTGTTTTTGGAATTTAAGATTTTCTGATTTAACATTTGTAGCGTTAATAGAGACCAAGTGGTAACTGTGACTAGAAGGGCCATTTCTGCAGATAAATTTATTATTTTGGGGCATCAAGCACATGTACAACATGTTGCTTTAGCTCATGCTAGCTTCTTGTCTCTTTAAGGTAGTCGTTGCAGTGGGGGGGAAGGGGTTGGGGCATGCGTTTTGGCAAACTGCACCAGCCCCCTCTCAGCATGCAGTGCCACTCCCCTCCCCCTTGGACCAAATTCTAACTAACTGGGTAAGGGGGGGTGCAGTTCCTGAGCCACGGTGACAGCCACAATTCTGATTCTAAAACTTCTTTCATTGTGGTCCACATGACATGGTGATGCACAGAGTGTACCAAACATGGCTGCAACAAGCAGCAAAAAATATGTCTGCTAATGTAAACATAAAGTTCACTTTAAAGGACGTTTAACATGAGAAAAAGGTGAAAATTGCCATTTTGGTTTGGCAGTTATTTTTATGCAATAGTTATAAGAAATGTTTTTCAATGGCTTGCATTGCTTTACAGTATTCTCTAACTTTCTGATTGTAGCCATATTTTATATCTGTTTGACTTTCTGGGACACATTGTTTTAAATGGAACTTTAGATGTTTATAAGGCTGTGGGGTTCACACTAGGTGATTTTCAGCTGAGTATGTAAAAACAGTATCCATTGTTTCCTGTTGGATAATCCACACAGACTATTGTGTTTTGCACCATAGACAATAACGAGCCTAATTATTAAAAAAAAAAAAAAAAAAAAAGCCAGTTAGTGTGAACCCATCTTAAAAGATCACTGCCATCCCAAGCATAATGGGATTTCTTATTATTTAGTTTTACTGGCCCTTTAAATTGTTTGAAGCTGAGCTTCTTTCATCTTTTTAAGAGTGGAAATGTGTCCTTTCAGTTGACTCCTCATTCTTTATCTTGAGTGACATCAGCGCAGGAATGTGCTCTGCATATATTCAATTCAGCACTGAAATATCCTGCCTGAGTTCTTTAAAGAGACATTGCATTAACACCACAGTCTGCTCGAATTGGATATCCCTAAATAAATTACATAGGATGCCAAACACAAAGAGAGCTTATTTACTAAGGTGTGAATTCGATTGTCGAATTCTCAAACAGCGGATTCCCATAGTAAATCTGCGACAATTTCGCCATTGTAAAGTCGCGACAATTTTCCCATAATAAAGTCACGACTGTGACTATATTCTTATTATAAAAGACACGACTGCGACAGTAGCAGCTTATTGCGACTGTCTTTATCTGGCGAACTCGCACCTATACGCAACAATTCAGACTTTGGTGAATAACCCCAGAGGAGAATGCAAGCAGTAACCTGGACTGTCAATCAAAAACTAACTTAACTATACACAGTTTTGTAGTCCCAAAAATCTGAAGACCATAGATTTGCTGCAGCGCCAACTAAGAACGTATGAAATACGTCAGATATGTTAATGTCAACCTGGTATATTATGTTCCCGCAGTGAATTAGACACACCGTTCGCCAAGTGGACGAAGGAACAGGTTTGCGGCTGGCTCCACGACCAAGGCTTAGGAAGTTATGTTAATGGCTGCAAGCAGTGGATAGTGTCAGGCCAGACGTTACTTCATGCCTCCCAGCAGGATCTGGAAAAGGTGGGTGGTTAAATGGAGACTAATTAATTACAGAAAGAAATGCCTTAATGGAAACTCCTTGTGGTCTAGAAGTGCCCAATGGGATGTTGTACATCAAATACAGGATTGCTGATCTTCCCATCAGCCTATGTAAAGATTTTTAAATTCCTGCTCATATAGAATTAACAGAAATTCTGATAGTGACCAGAAGGGAATTGAATCACTCTCCCAGTGAGTGGGAACATAGGCTGTGTTACTAACTGATCTGCATTACTCTCTATCAGACATATCCAGGTGCTGATATAGCATGTGTGTTATATATGTTTAAATCTGTTAGATTCTAACGACATAGAGTATCCGTTTCCTCTGATGCCAGCTCTCTCGACTTGAGAGAAATAATCAGAAACTCCTTTGCCTTTTTGTTTAAGGAGCTGGGAATTAAGCACCCACTGCACCGGAAGAAGCTTCAGCTGGCACTGCAGTCGCTTGGATCAGAAGATGAAAGCAACTATGGGAAACTGGACTACAAATGGGTGACCAGTAAGTGTGTCCAGCTGGGGATGCCATAATTTGTGAAGGCGCTTCCTTGCTCAGATTAGACCATGTTCACCTTGTGTGTTCAGTTTTGGGTGTTATTTTCTATGATCCTCTCACTAATGTTTCCACTTTGCCCTAGGATGGCTGGATGACATTGGACTCCCCCAGTACAAGACTCAGTTTGATGATGCCAAAGTTGATGGAAGAATGCTCCACTATCTGGCTGTGGTGAGTAGACTTGCTAGAGTTCTAAAACTGAAATTGAATGCTTTATCTTTATTTGTAGTAACCAATTTTTATGGGAAGACATTTGTTTTTCTGCTTCCTCAATTCTTGGACTGTTGGGAGAGTGCACAGGAAGTGATGCAAGCTGCACTTGCTGTAACCTGCTCAGATGTTTCAAATGCGTTAACACCCTTAAATGAATGAAATAATATATGGAATACAGAGTCTGTGTCCGCAGGTAGAAGTTCGCAGTTACGATGCTGAGGTTTTAATAGAAATGTGGACTCTGTCTCGGGCATTATTCCCAGCAGACTTTTTGTATTTCCATTTTCTTTCTTTTCAGTTAAGCAGCAGATATTCTGGAAGTGCTGACATAACGAAAGTAGTAATAGGACGAACCATGAATCAGTTAAATAAGCAAACAGTAAATGGCAGGAAAAACACAAGCTGAAGGGGCCGGCATCCTCTGAAATCAGAATATTTTTGATCGCAGTGGGCTCTGTTCTCTTGCCATTAAGCTGACATACCTCTCTGAATTAAATGATTATGCAACTGGAGGTGCTTTCTATATGGGGCACTTCCATCTCCCATGGTTTTAAATCTGACCTGCCCAATATGGTGTCATGGTTTCCCTGTGATTGCAGGAACATTGCCGTTTTTCCTTTCACGTCTTCCCTGAGAGCATTGGCCTCTGCAAACAGGATCATCTCATGGAAAGAGCCACACTTACAGCAAGCACTAAACCCTCTTATTACTTGCTCTAGTTTGTCCCTTCCACTCCGTTTCTGTATAGTTATGGGCATAGGTCCTACGGTTTTTACTAGAGAATTGCGTAAGCGTGTGCTGTGCAGGTGGAAAGACCCTTCATTATACAGCCTTGATTGGGAAAACATTATGGGGTTTTCGACTGTCAGAGTGAATTCTCATCACTTCGGGTGGCTACGCACTAAGAGCCGAATTCACTATAGTCCGAAGTGAGGTGCGGAGTGTTCGCCTCACTTCGGACTGACTGATCTGCGCTCGCTGATGTCCAGCACGCGGACATCAGCGAGCGCAATAAAGGGATTTCAGTCTCGGCGAGACCAAAAGAGTTGCCTTGCCGAGACTGTAATCCCTTTAATGCGCTCGCTGATGTCCGCGTGATCAAATCACATGCAATCAATTATAACCCTGGTATCTTGTGGCGTCCTGACACGCACCATGCCTGTCTTATAACTGCTAGTATTCTACAAGGCTGAACAATTACTGAATCCTGACTGCAGGCATAGCGATTCGAATTCTCTGACACCCTGGTAAGTCTCCACTATTTGTTCTCTGCACATGTGAGGCAACAGCTCCTATGATTAAGTGCCGCCGCACGAAACGTGTAAGGGGGTGCTTGCCTATGTCTTAACTCGCTTTTTATTACTGATTCTTGTCTTTTAATGGAAATGGAATAAATACTTTGTTTTTAACCTGGGAGTGCTATATTTTCGTAACGATAGTGAATTCCCCCCCTAATTCTCTACTCTTTATTCACTAAACGGGATTCTCATAGTAAATCTGCGAGTGTGACAATATTAACATAGTAAATCTGCAACAGAGACAATATTCCCATAGCGAATTTGTGACCGCAACAGTAGCGGTCACTTGTGTAAGTGTGCAACCGTCGTTAGCTGGCAAATTTGCCACATCGCACAGTTTGCTGAATACCCAAATATTGGGAATGGAAAATTCACACCTTTACGTGACAATTCCTACTTTAGTCAATAACCCCTAAACGTCCACTTAAATTGGTATGTTCCATTAATACACAGAGGTGCATACACTGCTTATCTCAGTCTGTATATATCTGTCAGGATTCCCCACTGGTTATATTATAATAAATCCTTTTATTCACAGGATGATTTGTTGTCGCTGAAAGTTGTAAGTGTTCTCCACCATCTCAGTATAAAGAGAGCCATTCAGGTTTTAAGGATCAACAACTTTGAACCAAACTGCCTGCGCAGGAGGCCATCTGATGAGGTAAAGACTGCTCATTTTATATATATATATATAATATCTCATAAACTGCCCACTTCACTGTCAGTTAAGGTTACTGTCTTTCAGGGGTACCATTCACCTAGAATCCCTGTTCTTTCGCTCCAACCCTAGGGTGTACGTTGAGTGGGATCTATTCCTTATGAGGTACCCCTTGCTGGGATGGTTCTTCTCAGTCTTTCCTGGCAGACTTCGTACCAGTATTAATCCTCTGAAACCTTCTTATTAGTAGTATATAAATAGTAACTCTTTTATTATAAATATGATAAAACTACCAGAAAAATAATGGCAATAACATCCTCCCTCCCTCTCTTTGCAGAGTAATATCACTCCCTCCGAGGTCGCTCAGTGGACGAATCACCGAGTCATGGAATGGTTGCGCTCAGTGGATCTGGCAGAATACGCCCCCAATCTGAGGGGCAGTGGCGTGCATGGAGGGCTGATGGTTAGTTGAGTTTGGAACGTTCTGATGAGAATTAGTTTAGTGTATGTAGGGCAGCCATGATGCATAAAGTACAGGTCAGTCATGGGACACAATTCTTTTGTTAAATATATCTATTTCTGCTCCGTCTGTTGTGTTTTTATCTGCACACTGCAGTCTTCTCTCTGTTAATAGACCAATATCTTATAGAACTAGTGACTGTAACTAGTTACTCCAGCCCTGGCTCTTAATCATTTAACGCATGAAGAGGGTCGGAGAATTCACATGGATTCTTGTTCTCGGATATATATTGACATATACTTGGTATGATTGGACAAGTCACATAACTGTACAATTAAAGGAGCTGTGGTTTGTGTGCTGACATACTTGGGTGGCTGTCACTTTTTAATTTAAAGTACTTGCCGTTTTTCTCTTACAGTACAACGAAGAATACAGTAAAGGCCACTGGGTTTTTAAAACTTAGTTTGGCAGCTCCGATTAAATCAAGAGTTCTTTTAGATCAGGCAACCATAAATGCTGAGCTCAGAGAGCAGTGACCGTAACAGAGTATGCGGGCTGAACTAGAACATTTAGTCCTAGTAAAGCTAACCGAGCTGTGATCAGCGCTGCATCACATAGACTGGGATTGTGAGCTAAAGACATTTACAGCCATATTATTCTCACTACTCTGTTCCCCTGGAAACTGCTAAAGTTTAACAATCATCACACATCTTTGGAACTGACCAGTCCTCTTTGGGTCTATTAAAGGGATTCCACTGCCATTTCAAACCATAATGTGAGAAACAGTGTTCATCCATCTGTGGGAATATTAGCCTCTATTAAACACACCATGATTCCGATTCCCATGGCGCACCATTAGTTCTATGGTGGACTGGCTGGATGCGCAGGGGCGCCTTGCTCTATCACTTGTGTTTTTTCATTCATCGAAGGTTCTATTTATACGTTAGGATTTTCCAAGGCCAAAGCGCTGAGTGTGTAGTTACTATCTTGAGACATTTAGCCACAAATCCCCTAGAGCAGTGGTGGCAAACCTTTTTGGCACAGAGTACTGACAAGTGATGTCACTAATCAGCGCCTTCCCCCGAAGTGCAGGCTCTGATGAGTGACATCATCATTCGTGCATCGGGGAAGATCTCTGCCATGACTATCCTATCAGCGAGCGAGAGCTCCTTCAATGTAGGCCGTGGATCCGACCTGAAAACTGTCAGGCCAGATCCGCAGCCTCCAGTGAAGAAGCGCTCACTCGCTGGGGGGATCGAGGATAGCAGCGGTGGTGATGGCATGTGTGTGCCACAGGTTCGCCACCTCTGCCCTAGAGTGTTTTGAGCTATATCAGGGGTGTCAAACCCCAATGCACAGTGGGCGAAAATTAAAAACTCAGAACCGACCTTGACATTTAACCAGCCAAAAGTCAGGTCCAGCCTTGATATTTATTGATCAAATTTCTATGATTGGGTAAGTGTTTCCTTCTCATCAGATATAACAATGAACCTTAACAAACAGGTCTGTCCTTTACATTAGTGAACTGATATTCTTCTTCCTACTTTCCTACAAAGCTTCCACTTTTCACGGTTTGTTTGGCCATTTTTGGGGGTAGCATGAGGTTGCTAATTAATGTCAACATAGGAGGGGAGCGCTTTTGGGTCCTAATTGATGCGCCAACACACCTACTGAGCATTCTGTGATTTGTAGTATTAGTGGTGCATGCGCTATTTACTGATTGGCCAGCTGTAGTAGACATTTGGTATTTTCTCACATGCCAGAGTTTGTTGCCCCTGAACTATAGTGATCTTTCCTCTAGAGCAGTGTTTCCCAAAGTTGTTCTGTTTTGTGGCCCGGTTATTTTTGTGCTTTCTCCTTCGTGACCCGGCACGAAGGATAAGCACAAAAATAACCGGGCCACAAGAGCGCCGCTCATGAATATTCATGAAGTCCCTTACCTTCGCGCACGGCACCGCTCATGAATATTCATGAGCGGCGCTCGTGACCCGGCATTTCATTTCGGTGGCCCGGTACCGGGTCGCGACCCGGCATTTGGGAAACACTGCTCTAGAGCACAGTGGATAACCTTGTGAATGATTTGCATTTTGCGGCTATCTGCATCTTTACCTTTACAAACTGTTTCTCGTTTATCTTTTTTCTCCAGGTTCTTGAGCCTCGTTTTAATGTAGAGACTATGGCGCAGCTGCTCAATATACCTCCCAATAAGACCCTCCTACGGAGACACTTGGGAACTCATTTCAGTCTCCTTATTGGACAGAAATCCCAGATCCAGAAACAGGAAGCTTTGTCATCACCAGATTACCTACTTCTTACTGCCACTGCCAAAGTTAAGGTAGGTCTCTTCTTATGTCTGGCATGTTGGGAAGGTGTCATCTTAAGCAGTACTGCAGGACCCTTTGCCAGAGCTGGCGCAGGAATCAGTGGTGCCTGTTGTGGCTGAAGCTTTAGAGTCTTCATTGCGTGCAAGGGTTTCTGGTAAATTCACATTTCCATTTTTCTCTTTTTATAGCCAAAGAAGCTGGCGTTCGGCAATTTTGGCACCTTAAGAAAGAAAAAGCAGGAGGAGGTGGAGGAATACGTGTGCCCGATGGAATTGGGTCAGAATTCAGGAGATGGTATTATAAAACCGCTTCGGCCTGGCCTGGATTTACGGATGTTGGATGATGAAGATTTGGACAGGCTGGAACAGGTGAGTTTAATGTCGATCACCTGATTATCATGCTTATGAACGAGCAGCAGCATCAATCGATGTCGCTACAGAAACAGCAGGACCCCACAGGAGCTGAGGCCTTGGTGGTGGTGGGTGGACCTCTTTCACACAATCTTAACAGCTTTGTAAATACCGAAAACTGTTTAGTACATTTAGGCTAGGTTCACACTAGCTTATTATGCGCAGTGCATAATAGGCTAGTGTGGGAAAAAAAATTACCGCTCAATGAAAGCCAATAGTACTCACCTAGTTCCAGACACACTAGCATCTGATGCACATATGCTGGGTCTAGAACACTGTGCCTTATTTTGGCCGGTGTGTGATATGCTATGCCCAAAATGACACCACCTAGGAAGTGATATGAACGCCAAGGGAGTACAAAGGAAAAACACGCTCAGCATATTTTGTTTCTGTTCACACTAGCATATTTTGTGTTGCGCATAATATGCTAGTGCGAACTTAGCCTTAAATTACTTGACAGCTCGAACGTGCACAGTGAATAGGGAGTGGCTAAAGATGGTGATTTACCGCTTATTGTTAAAAGTGACATAAAATACTGAAAACATCTGCAAACCACAATCTCGCAGTATATTTTCCTTTGTGCATCATTGCCCAGGTAAAGTAGTTCTTGTATAAAAGACTTGAAACGAAGGGAGCGTGTGGGTCTGCTCAGTACTAAACAATGTGTCACCTACAGAGCAGCAGGACGAGCAGTGGAGAAAAGGGGCTCCATGCCAATTAATATCTCAGCTGTTGCCCTGCTCCCGCCATTGAATTTTGCATGTAGGTGACAGGCACACACTACTGATTTTTAGGCGCAGGGCAACATCTTTATTTATAAATGGAAACTATGTGAAATGTTGCTTCAAAAATTAAGCTGTTATGGGGAAAAAGGGTGTGAACTTTATCAAATCTCCCTTCCCTTCTCAGAATTCTGGCTGGACTTAGAATCAGATCTGTTGTATCTAGTTAAAGTGTAATAATTTTCTTATTAGATGGAAGATTCTGAAGGAACAGTGAGGCAAATCGGAGCATTTTCTGAAGGAATCAACAATCTAACAGTAAGTTTCCTTACTGTCTCTTTAAGGCAACTCGCCTTTAAATCAGCTTTAAATCAGCAACCCAAAACCAGTTCAGAAGTCCGCACTATTCTCTCTGCACTTACAACTTCCTGTTCACCAGAGCAAACAGCTGCTTCTGGCTTCCTGTTAAAGCATTGACATGGGTTATTTATCTATTATTGGTTATGTAGCATTAGTTACTAAGGCCGGGATCGAGGTCACTGCACCTCTTGTTTCAATCCGGATTCCAGATTTGTAAGAGTAGCCTATAGTCATTCCTCAGATAATATCTAGTAGTAACCCTGTTTTTTGTTATTTAGAGTTGCCATCTGTTTACAAAGTATTTCCCTTTCCTGTTATAAGCGTTTGTGCGCTAACCCCTGGCCATTACGCCTGGCGCTGTTTCTGTTCACTTTTTCAGTACATGCTAAAAGAAGATGACATGTTTAAGGACTATTCCGCTCGATCACCAAATGTCAGTATTACAGACGAAGACTCCAACGTGTGATGCTCACGCTGACCTCTTCCTCTCCTGTATATGTTACATGCTCTGTACACCAACTGCAGGGTTTATAAGGCTTTGTATTTTAATGAGCTGGGGGAACGTTCAGGACAGTATTTGTTTAAAAAAGTCAGTAATTGTAAATGTTCTCAGGCTTATTCTGTAGTATTTAGTGAATCTCACCATTCACTTACTGTTACAGGGAAGTAATTATAATTGCAATACATTGAAGCAATACACTTTTTTAATGTTTGTTAATGACTGTAATAAAGTTTCCATATTCTCATTTTATAAGAAAATTTAAAAGGAAATACAAAACTGGTTTCATTCAGATAAGCAGCACTGAGGATCTTTGTAAAACTGAATTGGCAATGGTTAGTAAGCAACTGGCTGGGATTCTGGATGCTAATGGTTAGTAAGCAACTGGCTGGGATTCTGGATGCTAATGGTTAGTGAACAACTGGCTGGGATTCTGGATGCTAATGGTTAGTGAACAACTGGCTGGGATTCTGGATGCTAATGGTTAGTAAGCAACTGGCTGGGATTCTGGATGCTAATGGTTAGTGAGCAACTGGCTGGGATTCTGGATGCTAATGGTTAGTGAGCAACTGGCTGGGATTCTGGATGCTAATGGTTAGTGAGAAACTGGCTGGGTTTCTGGATGCTAATGGTTAGTGAGAAACTGGCTGTGTTTCTGGATGCTAATGGTTAGTGAGAAACTGGCTGGGATTCTGGATGCTAATGGTTAGTGA
>WMED01010480.1:0-15747 GCA_019650415.1 Pipa parva | reverse complement strand
ACTGATGTAAAGTATTGCCACACTACACTGATGTAAAGTATAGCCACACTACACTGATGTTAAGTATAGCTACCCTTTCCATGGATACATTCAAAAACGAGCTTTTCCGAATTGAATAAATTTCACCCGTTTGCAGCATTAGCCGCAAACCTTCTGTTCAAATTTTCTCAGACCAGATATTCTCTGCACAAGATAATGCCAGTTTTTTGTGCCAACTGCAAAGCTTGTTCTCTGTTTGTTTCTTCCTGTATAATCTCTGCCTCTGGCTCTCCTGTGTTGTTTCCTGTCACATTATTTAGGATGTTTATAGACTATGGACTTTGTCGTTAATCCCTGTTTATGACTATGCTTTTTCTGCTAGTCACAGAGTTACCAAATCCTTGTCTGTACTGAACTGGAAAGACCAGAATCCCAAAAGGGAAAGCAAGGCTGAGGGGTTTATTCGCTAAAGCCCGAACTGTTGTGTATAGGTGCAAATTCGCCAGGTAAAGACAGTCACAATAGGCTGCTAGTGTCGCAGTCGCATCTTTAGAATGAGAATATTGTCACAGTCAAAACTTTATTATGGGAAAATTGTCACAATCTTAACATTAAAAAATTGTCACGACTTTACAATGGGGAAATTGTAGCGGATTTGCTGTGGGAATCCGCTGTTTTTGCACCTTAATGGATAACCCCCTTAATGAGGTGAATCTACTATTGTCATTCTTTCTGGTCTGACTATTTGTACATATTATTTCAGTGGGACAGGAATGGACCCAACTTTGACTGACCCCCCAGCAGCTTTAGTAGAAGTGTTTTTAAATCATATCTGTAAATACTCACAGTAACATGAGGTTTTCCAAAGGCAAATGATCTGGTCATTTCATCTTTCTACCCATTTTAAAGCCCTGAAGAGGCATCTCTCTGCCCTTATTAAGTTTGTTCTAACAGTACAACATTTACCAGTGTCTAAATGTTTATCAAATCTGCACCTGTGGTTTTCTGAAACACTGCCCGTCCAATTCCAATTTCAGCCTTCCTGCTCTTTTCTAATTAGCAAAATTAATATATAACCTAGAAAAATGGATTAAGCGGCTCTATCCAGAAATATGATAAACGTGAAGGTACTCACATCCAGTAAAATCTCTCCGTGTGCTCCTCAAGCAGAAGACGTCTCAAGCGTCATGTAAAGCACCAACTAGAAAAGGATATCCCAGGCACGTCCGGAGTGATAAAATAACTATTCTATTGTTTATCCATTAAAACATGAGGCATTAATTCTTACGTGTTTCGTGCATCTGCGCTTAGCCATAGATAAGAGCTGGCATTCAAAACGAGGCTTAAATAGGGTTGTAGCACCCATCATTAACCGGTACCCTGTACAACGTAAAGGTCTAACAAAATTTTAAAGCATATGGGTAAAAGATGCATAAGTAATACATTGTATGTAATATTTGCAATAAAGTTACAAATAGGTTACACAGTACAAGCAAGTACTGTATGTTGAAATGGAAAATCGTTAAAAAACCATAGTAAAGGCACATTTATGAACTGATAAGAAAACAAAAGAGAAAATAATGATATGGCTAACTGAAGTGTATATAGCACTAGGGATAAACAGAACATTTGTTTTAAAGTGAACCGAAATGTGCAAAAGTTAAACCGTTACCTATAAGCACAGACTCGGACAACAAATTCGTGATTGTTTTACCATAAATGGAGTGAGAGTTCATCTGATCATATGTATTTCTTATAGTAAGAGGCTCAAATCAATGAACTATTAAATAAATAAATAGGTGAAAACTGCTAAAACCAAAAGTGCGTTTAAAAGGTTGTATGTGAATAATGGAGAGTAATCTGTATTAGTTAAACGTGTATATTTACAGTAAATGAGTGAGTGGAATGTATATAAATAAATACTATATCTAGTGAGTATTATAACTAAGTGAATGTGTTGCAAGTGTAAAGAGTGATGTGTATGTGATGTGATGTATGATGAAACACGCAATAATTTTGGCCTCATGTTTTAATGGATAAACAATGAAATATTTATTTTATCACGTCGGACATGCCTAGGATATCCTTTTCTAGTTGCTAATATATAACCTAGTCTCACTTACTGACAATGTCTTGATTTAGGTTTTTCTTTGGTGAGAGAAGAAGGATTTCTCAGGATTCTCAGCTTCCTTTCATTCAGTACTGGAGAATTGTTTTGCTTTCTTGGAAATAACCTTTTCTGGTTTCTAAGTTTTTGTTAATGCTCATATGGAAATAGGGTGCCATAATTAAGGAGTTATTGCTGCTTTCTGCCAGGGCTTGTTTGATAAATTAACAGATAAGCTCTTGGCTACAGGTATAATAACATCCTTATTTAATGGAATTAATTTGATTTTGTGCTCATAAAACCAATTTTCGATCCCCATTTCTAAGCTGCCCAGCCTGCTTATGATACAGATACTAACCTATAAAAGAGTCAGTCACTTATCTGTCCCAAGAAAGGACATTTCCTTTCTTGCAGCAACAAAGGACAATCTGTCAAGTCTTGACACAAAAAGGCAGGAGGAGTTTTTTTGCAGACTTTTGTCCTCAAAAGCAACAAGTATTTATTCATATCTGCTTGCACCTGTAACCCTAATTATTAAATTCATTCCAATCTTTAATGACTCTGGAGATTCAGGAGATGTTACCCTTTGAATAATCTGTTGATCTGTTTTTTTTTTGTAAGTTGTATACTCTTTGCTGTGAATGTTCCTTCCCTGACATAAGGATTATTATCATCCTTATACTGACAAGGCACTAATTGGGATTTCCTTTCCGTGTAGTTATACCTCCAGCGACTTCAGTCATTTAGGTATACCCTGACTGCAATTAAATCACTGGTCTGTAGGGAAAAAAGGTCTTTGGGTCATCCCTTTTGCCTTATTCATTGTATTTTAACAGCTGCTAACGTACCTTTACATTGTTGGGGCTGTCTAGACTGTTTTGATAAAAGGAAGAATCTTTGTCCCTTCATGACAATTCTGATTGTGGGTGCTCAACTTACCACTCAAAAAGTAATGGTTTTGCTGAAAACAATCATGGAATTTTTTTAGCCTGGTGGTTCACTGGTTAGAACTGCTGCCTTGGAACCAGTGTCAGTCTGGCCAGCAGGCTACTCCAACACTTGCAAGCTCCTGGGTGGCTCCTGAGAGGTCCCCATTTCCGGTTGGCATCACACGCAAGACTAAACCAGTTGGGGGGGGGGTCCTCCTGGTGGGTCCAATTGTGTCAGTCTGACACTGCTTTTTAAAGTTGGGTCCTGGCCTTGATATCTGGACATCATCTGCATGGAGTTTGTATATTATTCTTTAAATTTGTATGATTTCCTCCAACATTACAAAAACATACATACTAAAGTCTTAGGGCCTAGTTTGTGTCTATCGGTGCAATTGCGTAAGGAAACTAGATTGAAAGCTCCACAGAGCAGATATTTTAGTAAATGGATAGAATAATCTTTGTAAAGCTCAGCAGGTGTCAGTGCTGTATGAATGCATATAATAATAAATAAGATAAAATAAACCTTACAACTGGGATGAACTTTGGCCTTATTAGAATTAACTCATTATAATCTAAGTTATATTGTTGTTGTTTTTTATCATACTACCATCCTCCTGAGTAGAAATGTTTAATTAAAGAAAAGTTTTTATCACATTTTAAAATTGTTAGATTATTGCAGTTTGTTCTATGGCAGGATTTGGCAAACTTAGAAGAGGAGGGAGACATTTTGCTCCCTCCTCCAGTGGTGAAAAATGTTTTCAAGCCACAAAGGGGGAGCGCACTTTTCCGATCACATGGCCTGCCAACGTCCAATGAGAAGAAGCATTGGAGGTCATGAGCGGGGCTAGGGAGATGCGCTCCGAGCCACAACAAGGAGACTAAAGAGCCCGCATGTTATTTGCAAGCCACACTTTGCCAGCCCCTGCTCTATGGAATGCAAGCAAGCCTATCAGTGTTATCAAAATCTATAAAAAATACAGGTGGGAATTCAGCAAGCTCCGAAGTGAGGTGCGTAGTGTTTGCCTCACTTCGGAACAACTGAAACGCGCATGCTGATGTCCTGCACGCGGACATCAGCATGCGCATTAAAGGGATTCCCCTCCCGGCGAGAGCACTCGAGTCTCCTCGCCGGGAGGGGAATCCCTTTAATGCGCATGCAGATGTCCGCGTGCAGGACATCAGCCTGCGCATGTCAGTTGTTCTGAAGTGAGGCGAACACTACGCACCTCACTTCGGAGCTTGCTGAATTCCCCCCACAATGTTAATGAAGTCCAAGACTTGGGGGTGATCAGAGTTTATACAGAATTACAGAAGCACTTCGTTTTAAAAAACAGAGGTAATTTTATCTTAAGAACACACAAGGAATGTTGCTCCTAAAAAGATGTATGGATCAGTTTTCTATAAAACCAAAAACAAGCTGATAATAAAGACTGTAACTGGGACTAACAGTAAATACAGTGACAATGGTCCCATTTAGGGTTTCTGCTCCTGTGCACATTCAGTTGAAAAGTAATTATTTTTATAATTGATGTTGTGACATCTCATAGGTTAGGGCCACCTGGATAATTTCCCATTACATCATCAGTAACCATGGTAGTGCAAAGACACATACAATTTAATTTATTTAAAATAAAAAGTGATTTGTATTTGTCCGTTAAAGATGCAATGTTTAAGCTGCTGAGCTAAAATGATATAAAGGATTTTAAAATACATCCTTGAAGGGTAAGTTTAGAAAAAGAGCCTCAGGCTAAAAATGATGTTACAACAGTTCATAAGTGCACCAGCCCAACAGCATTGAACACTGATGCTTGTAACCTTGTCACTGGAGGTTGATATTTTTATTCTCTATATAACCTTCCTTCTTTGGCCAGTGACCCTACCCATGCTCAGTCTGTACTTCTAAGGGACTGAGGAAAAACAGTTTGATTTAAAAATAGTGTTACAACTATTAAATGATAAACTTTTAGTCCAGATCACTGCACTGTGGAATTTGGATTGTGCATAAAAAAGCTGCAGTTTCATAGGACGTATTTAGTAGAAATTAACCAGACCCCTCCCCACACTGCAAAGCTTGTTACTAATGCGCTTGGAGACTACACTATAGACTGCAATCTTTTACAGTCCAGCTATGGAATGAGCTAATGTCCTATAGTCCTACATTATGTTTATTTTATACATATTAGTTTTAAGGGCATGGTCTTACCAGATCTTCCTTTTATCAATGAAAAACCTACAAAACATACAAGCTGTAGTAATTTATCTTCATAAAACATGCTTATCTCTAGTAGTCCACTTCATCTCTACAACTAGGGAGTTGGTAATCAAAGTGCAAACAGCCATGTAGATGTGTGAATTTGCATCTATTCATCGCTTCCACAACTTTTGTGTATTCAAACTCTATGATGTGGAGAATTCTTATGATGGTCACAAACGTATTCACCTTATGCATTCCCTTGTGTGTGCATGGATGTAACTTTTGCCTACTTGCAAAATGTCAGAGTTTGTTAAAGTAAAACATTCAGCAATGACATGAGCAGAAAATCTGACTGTTGCCAATTGCTTTCTGACTCCAGTGCTCCTACTAATTTGTTTATTAAGGCTCTGCCTACGCTGTCCTCTCTTTCCCTATGCCATCAACTATTGAGTGAGGGGCAAAAAATATTTTTACATGTATATGAGACTTGGGTTACTTTAAAAAACATGTTTAATGTAGCATTCGGATGTAAGAACACACTGTTATTTAATAATATTGCTGTTTTCTCCTATTTACTAACCTCTTCAAAACATTTTTATACCGCAAAAGAATTCTCCACCCTCAGGCTGGCATAAACCCATTATTCCCTAGGGAGTTGGTCCTGTCATTTAGCCTAAGTCAGCAGTTCTCAACCTTGAGACCGCGATCCCCCCCCTGGGCTGACGCCATGTGTGACGTATTGAGCCAGACGTCATCACGTACGAGTATCATGTGGGGACGTTGGGCCCAAACGCCATCACGTGGCATGCGACGCTATGACGTCGGGCTCAATACGTCACCATGCAGGAGAACTATATAAAGGGACCTGCAGTCTTTTCCAGCTTCAACAGTGTGTTTGTGACGCCTGTGAGAGCGCCATTCGACCCCCAAAGGGTTCGCAACCCACAGGTTGAGAACCGCTGGCCTAAGTCCAGAATATTTCCCCATCAAAAAGAGACATGGATATCGATTTGTAATGGAAGGAACCCTCATAGAATAGCATTGCAAAGTTTCCCCCTGTTGACCGATCAACAATGATTTGTTTTGATGGGGAAAAATTTTTATCTAACCTTTGTAAATGAGGGAAATTGAAAAGTACAGAGAAACAAAAATTGTCAGCGAAAAAGGGTGAAATCAATCAATATGGTCAAATGGATATATATATAACCCATAGTGTATAATGTACCCTTGCCTGTTTATAATGATATTAATATTCACTAAGGATTTCCACAACCATTTACCATTATACAGAGGATAATATACCCCTTTCTGTAATTTATTAGGATAATAATATTCATGGAGGAGTTGCATTATCTTACAAAGCACAAGGCCAAAGGCCTAGCTATACAGGGCACTAAACTCTGATGTGATCTTTAATATCCTCATAAATTACTCAAGCGGAATATTATCATTTATAATGCACCAGGTAGTCTTGGAAAATATAATCAAATGCATTTACCACTTGAGACTTATTTTCCCACTTCATAAACATTATTGTTAAATCAACTTTTCTTGCTTCAGATCTTGTTTGCGTCACCCATTATGTTTTGGTTTTAAGGTTAAAGTATTATGTTATAGTTTGTTTTGAAAGACTGCAATTTCCACACTGCAGACAGAATTAAAATGATGTGCTGCATTGTTACCATGTTTCAGAAATTGCATGGATTTAATGCGAACATTTCCAGCTTTAGACAGAAACCCTAGTTAAATCTTTCATGCATCATTTTATTACAGAAAATTATTTTCTGCTGTGTAATAATATTTAAGAACATGCATGACTACAAACCCCATGATCTGATCTCTGTCAAGCATTTACTTAGTGGACGGGTACAGTGGCAGTCGAAGTAATGCAAAAGGAAGTTGGGAGAAGCGACTGCAGAAGATGATAAAGGCACAACATCTTATCATTATGTTTTTAAAAGGGAAAATGAGGTGAGCTGCATTTTTATTGAGGCCAGAACTAGACATTTATAATGGTTTTTAAGAAAACATATTTAACAAACAATTAAATATTATACTTTTTAAACCAGCGGTTCTCAACCTTTTAGTGGCCGCGACCCCCGGCCATGACGTCACTGCGCATAGCGTGATGACGTTTAGCCGGAACGTCATCACGTACGCGCGTCACACGGTGATGTTTTCGTCCAGTGTCACCCCGCAGGAACCCTTATAAGAAGGGTCCTGCAGGCGCTTCCGGGTGCCGCAGTGGTTCTTGACCCCCATGGGTCAGTTGTGCGACCCACAGGTTGAGAACCGCTGTCCTAAACTAAAGAAAAACATTTTTTTGACAAATTAAATATAGGATAGGTATAAAGACATTCATCGCAATATCATTTGTACGTTTGAACTCTCTGAGCAGTAAATCTTCCATGATATAAAACTGCAATCAATTAGCATGATATAGTCATCAACTGCAAATATTATGCATAATCATAGTGTAAAAAGGGAATAAATTCAACTGAGGCCAAAACCACATACATAAAGAGAAGTTTTATTAGGGCAATTTCACTTTATTTTTCATACAACAAGGTCAACTATAGCATTAAGAATAAAGCATTAAAACAAACTTCAGATAAAGACATAGTACATAATTTTCAGCAACTAGAAGCAAAATTAAACTTTGTGGATACACCATAGCAAAATAAGCATGTCTGTCCTTTCAGCAGATGAAGTTTTCTAAATTTTAAATCTAAGTGCAACTTACTTATTTACCAGTGTGATTTTTTTTTTTTAAATAATATAATGGTCCAATAGTAATACTATATTCAGCTTTGGTTTATAATCTTATACTCTTAGATAAGTGCAATTCATTAAGAAATTGAATGTGGATCATCTGCTTAAAGAACAAATTATTCCAGCAATAAAAGAAAGAAAAAAAAAATCACCTAATTTCTACAGCTACTATGTGTGGTTTGCTTTTTGACTGCTTATGTTGTAAGGTTTGTGAAAATAATACTCTCTATTTTGTCCTGTGAACAATAAAACTAGAAAACTGTCAGAAACTGACTTGAATAGTAAGTATATACCCTTAATATAGATTATTTTCTGCGGTACTTTAAACATGCAGGACTTTATTTTGAATAATGTACTGTAAGGATAACTTGATCCATGGGTTTATTTCAATGGTTGAAATATCCGCTCTGCTTTTTGCAGCGATCATCAGGCAGATTTGGACCAGTGGGTTGCAACTGTCAGTCATGTGATCTTGGAATAATGGAATATCTACTGAGCTAAAAAATCCTGGCAAACTACAAGCTGTTCACAAAGAAGCGAAGCATCCTCTTAGGGGTTTACGGAGTGCTAACTCTGTGCCACTTTTGCAAGCAATTTTGTTTAGCTTGTCATTTTATGAGCCTTTAACAAAACTCCTTGTAATTATAGACATTTTTATTCAAAATAAGATCTTATTATAATACATGTATCTCTCTTTATTTTGACTATATACAGAAGTGCAAAAAGTCAACTTCTCCCTATCTCCCTCAGCATAATCAACCTTTCAAGAGTTTGCATACTCTTAACCTCTTTACGTAAACTTTGAATATTTGGATTATCAACAACAAAAACGAAAAAAAAAAGTCCCTTGATCTATCGATTATGCAGCTTATTTATAACAAGGCCTGATATTCAGGGATTTCCAAAAATACTAAAACAATATTTTAACATTTGAAATGGATACAGTAGAAAATAAACCCTTTTTTTTACTCTAATATCTAGGATCTAAATTTTCTCATAATAACTAATTACAAACAAAATAACTCATCAAAATATTACTCAATTGTCTGCCAGGATTGTTGTTGTAGCAACAAATTAACTTCTTACTTGTCAGTGATTACATAATATAAGATATTCATACAAAAGATCTTTGTTCTTTTAGTGAAAACCAGACAAGACCCAACAATGACTGATATTCTTACACTGTAATAGTAATCAGTAAAATATAGAAATCATTTCGTTAACAATAATACAAATACTTTTATGACAATACATGAAAATTCAAGACTTGAGTATGGTATGGAGAAAATAAAACTACCTTTTTTTTTAATATTTTTGTACATTTTTGTTTATTTTTGTATTCTGAAAAAGTCATCAGTAAATTCTATAGAAATCAAAAAAAAAAACAAAAAAATAATGAGAACGTAAAACAGTATTCAACTTTCCATAGAAATAAATCATTCTAACAAATTTAGGAAATAAAAACTACATGTTTATCAAAATAAAATGACTATTCAAAGATTTAAGTAACTGCCAGAAAACGTCACTTAACATAACTGAAATTACATCGGTGTGGGCTTTAACCCATAATGTAATCTAAGGCTTTAATTGATGTACAGTACAATCAATAAAATCAATGGCATTTTTATACGAAAAGAGTATCTTTCTAGGCAACAATTCAGTAAACCTAGATGTGTAGTCATGTCTCATCTTGCACATCTTCTTATACTGATTTGGCCTCTGGACTCTCCTGCATCAAGTTATTCTAGGCAGGAAATAACATTCTTCTCTTTGTGTACATCTACCATTTTAAATTTTTTATGTTATAATAAAAGGCTTCCTAAGGCTATTAATACAGAACCCTTTACTGCTGATTAATCCTGCAAAGCAAAATATTTTAAGAATATTAACCATTAGCAGTGCTATAAACAGGGGCACCATCTTGGCAAAAAGAGACATGTTTGATCTGCCAAACAACTAAGCCAGTATAGACACTGCGGCAGACTAGATTTCCTAACCCACCAACTTATCTATTGCAATGCAAGCTCCTCTGCCAGCAAAAGGCTTTAATTGAAGAAACAGACCTTAGTCCCTAATAATACTTAATTTTTGTATCATACATGTAATGTGCACTGAAGTCTGCTCAATCTACATATCATGTTGGTTTCCTTTCAATGTAATGTTTGCATTGGGTGATTCTTCTTTAAAGTGGATTATCACCTTTACCACATATTTTAATATATTGCAGCAGTTCCAATAAGATAGCTAGTTTAGCTACTTGTTACTGATTTATACAGAAAAGTTAATGATAGAAAGTTCTGTCAACAATTACTGCTAATTTGAACTTGAATTGATTCTATGGCTGGGAGGCAAGGAGACACATATAAGAAGCTGGCTTTACAGTGTCTTCTCCCCTCCGAGACCTACTATATTAACAAAAAAAACCCACTAGAATACAACAAAGGAACTGTCTTAAAATTTGAGCTGAAAATGGAAAATGTAGTAAACACATGATAAGTTTGGGGGTATGGCTTTCGCTTCTAAATTTCAACTTTAGATGAAACACTGGTAAAATCGTAAAAAAATAAAAAATGAGCAAATGTCAAGCATTCACAGAGCTTACAAACTGAATTACAGTTATCACCTCCACTCTATGTGTTATGAAATTGCATAACTAGAAAATCCTTTTATGTATAACATAGTATGCTTCCAGCAGGTGAGCAAGAGAGGGATATCCAGTAGTTTTAACTGAATATTAAAATACTGAATTTTCTACTGAATAGTAGTTTTAATTTTAAATAAGTCGATGAGAATGGTCAACTCCCATACATAAGTGTGCTGCTTATAACTTTAAAATATTGCATTTTGAATAAAACAGTTAAGTCAATATGTTCTAATCTGGCTTCTAGAAAAGGGGAGCAACTCCATATAATTCTTTAATGACATAAGTAAGGTAATCATAGCAAGATGGTTCTCTACAAACCCCACTAAAAAATAAATATATTTAATAAAACATTGGAATTTTTTCTTTGCTTCCTTACCCAATACTACATACAAAAACATAAGTGGATTTCCTATCTAGTGATACCAACTTCATCTCTCATATTAAGAGTCAAAAACATTATTTATGTGATAACTTTGGCTTAAAAAAAAAACTAACAGTGCCATTGACTGGTCTATACTAACGTAATGTGGCTCTGAAAATAACACTGCTAGAGTAATATTCTAAAATAATAATCAGTCAATGGCACTTTATGAGAACATTTAATAATACCATACTTAAAAGCCTTTATGTGCTTTAAAATGTACACAGCTGTGGTTTACTTGGCACATTCGTCTGTCAGATACCTCTTGCCATCTCACAATATGTAACAAAATATTATTCCTAAAAAACTACTTTGCATGCATGTTCTTGGATAGAATGGCAAATTAAAATGCAAGGTGCATCCTCTGTAAACCTTGCAAAAAGTATAATATAAAAAAATACTCTTGGTCTACAGACGTACCAACACATGAGGATTGTTAAATACAACCTATACTGGATTTCCAAGGTTAGAAACTATACAATCAAAAACATGATGTTGTTGATTGGCTTATAGATTTAGTCAAGCCTCTGTTTCAGAAAATACAAATTATGTTGTAGGCTTAAACAAGACTTTCTTTAAGCACACAGTGTACAAATTAAAGTCTGGAGACCTGTGCATTGGGGTACCATTCCGATCCTCTCTTTGTCTAGCATGCACGATGTTGATTTATTATGGTGGGGATTTTGTTTTTCTTGCCTTTTTGCATATTATGGCTAATGACCTTGTCCTGCATTGTTTTTCAAGAACACTGTCCATTTTTCTTTACTAAATTCTACAAAAAGAAAAGAAAACAGTAATTACTTGCAACATTTTCCTCTTCCGTTACTTGAAATAAGAAATGTACACAGTTAAAACAAATATAATATGAAATAAGCTTTAATTAACTATTATATCCCAATATCACATATGTTTGTCTGAGCCAACAAACATAGCTACTAAAAAACCTTGTTAACGTCTCCAATATCCCTCTTCCAAAAATCTATAGGCAACCTTTTTTTTGCCCTAAATAATATTGTTTTCTTCTAGTACGAATTAAGTCAAATAGTGAAGTGTCTCATCTAGCATTGTTTACTTTGATAACATTCACTTGTCATCGGTATGCCATTATATTACAGAAGAAACATTTACATTTATTTCACTCAGTATGGAGATTTGCATAATCATTTTAATAACAGAATAAGATTCTACAATATATTTTGCACTGAAAGGGTTACAAAATTGCATAATAATAATCAATCAAGGGAATTTGTTAACAAGGACAATAGCTTTCAGAGGTCTAGTAACCCATAGCAACCAATCAGCAGTCAGGATTCTCTGGTAAAAGAAAGCAAGAGAAATAAAAGATGGCTTCTGAAATCTGATGGTCTCTGTACAGTTTGTCCCTGTTGATTAATTCCCCAGCTGGGCAGCAAAAGTTGAACTCCAAACTTTAGTTTTGGTTTACTGTACATTTAACAAAACAGCTATTCAGTCATTAGATTTTGAATAATTCTACTTATGTGGAGTTATATGTGGATACAAACATCAAGCTAGAAATATCTAGCTCTTCATAGATATGGACTGGTGAAAGCACTGTATAAATTGCAAAATGACCAACATATATAAAACCAACAACTAAACATCACAATGCTGATTAACTAAAAACTTACTGTAAAGGGACACAATTTCTAGAGTTGTGTGACATACTTGTGACTAGTCAGATGATCTGCAGATATTATGGGTATCTGTAGATAAAACATTGTTAGAATTATTTCTAAACATTTGCAGCCAACAATGAATAGACAGAATGAAAGCACTTGCCTCCTGAATATGAAGCAGAGAGTAGTAAAATAAATGCTTACGTTGCAAACTGATGTTAAATATTGCTCAACAACTCTAAAATAGTGACAGCCGCTGCACAGAAAGCAGGAAATGCAACAAAATCATCAAATATACATTATGCAGCAGATTGATATGAGATTGTCTTTTGTTGGCACACACAAAGGTTCAACACAAGTGCTAAATGCATATACATACAGTGATAAATTGGAATAGTAAGAATAAGTTTTTGTTTATGACATCGTATAGTTTAAGTATTATAAAATGCAGTCAGCATAGCAAGAATACTTGTCATTTTATACCTAAAAAGAAAGTGGAAGTTTGCATTATAAAATGTCATTTTGGAATTAAAATAATATAATGATGTATTTCTTAGTGCTCAAGAGACTTTCACTGCTTCCTTCTGGGAAAAATCCCCGATTCTATGGACAGTATTCTAGAATCTCAGATTCAGAGCAATAGATACACAGGCCCCAACCAAAACAAAAAACCCACTGCTAACTGGAGAGGCCTAAATAAGTTTGAGAAGGATAGAGGAAAAGATAACCAAAGCTAGCTGAATAAAAAAGTACTACAGTCACTGGACATTTAAAACATATAACTTATTAAAAAAAACCACAACAAAATTATAGTTATCTAAACTGTAAATGGATGTATATGGAATTATTAAAACGGACCTTTTTTTTTTTTTTTTTTTTTTTTAGGAAGCAGGGAGTTGTCTTAGCTGAATGCTAAAACCATTCAGCTGAGACTGTAGTAAAAGAAACAAACTCCCTGCTTCTTTTCTGCTCTGATGCCCGACTTGAATCTCAAGTTCGGTTGGGCACAGCTAAATGATTATTGACATTATAGCTCCTCTAGATCCTTGCTAGATTTTGATGATTTGAGGGATCTGATTGGAGTAACTTTAATGTCAGTCATCCTTTTAGACCCGCCCAACCTGACTTGAGATTCAAGTCTGGCATCGGAGTGGAAAAGAAGCAGGGAGTTTGCTTCTTTTACTACAGTCTTAGGTGAATGATTTTAGCATTCAGCTAAGACAACTCCTTGCTTTATAAAAAAAAAAGTCTTGAGTGGACCTTTAAATATGATTATGACGACAGTATCCCTTTAAAAATCCATTGTTCCTTCAGTAATATTTGTTCTAATTCTACGGGCGAAATGTAATAAAATCGAAAATATCGATATTGCAATATCGATATTACCGATATTGGCTGATTTTTTTGTCGATATCGATATTGCAATATCTGCCAATTTGTTCCAATATCTCGATACTGCCAATATCTCGGCATCGCAATTTGCCGATATCGTCAATATCAGATTTTCAGCGATATTATGGATTTTTCCATAGAAATGAACAGATTTCGATCGAATTTCAATGTCACAATATTGTGATATCGACAAAAATCGGTCGATATTGAAATATCGGCAGTATCAATATCACAATATCGGTTTAAAAAAAAAAAAAAGACAATATCGCAATACCTACAAAAAACGGCCGATATCGCTCTATCGGCAATATCGATAAAAATGGCCAATACCACAATATCAATATTTTCGATTTTATTACATTTTGCCCTAAGAATCAGACAATAGCAACACAAATATATATACATCAGTATATTTAAATAAAGGTATAATTTTAATTTGGGGGTGGGGGCAATGTTAACTAAATATTATCCAAATATTCCATGTCCATATTTTTAATTTCTTTGTAATCAGTAGAACATGTATGAGTTCAGTGTAATACAATTTAAAAAATCCCATTATAATGAAAATGTACTTTACAAAACATTATTTTTAACGGTTTGAGTGCCATTTGTTGCACAATCCTCTGCTAGAACAGTAGATTAACAACATTTTACAGCTGTATTAGAAACTGGAATGTAATATAACACACTGTTGTAAATGTTTACAAAAACATTTAGTATTACTCTTCCTTATTTTATTTTCAAATAGCCTTCCCGATGTCAGTGATTTGCAAATTTGCTTCTAAATTAATATTTTGTATGCATGACGTCAATGCTATCTTTCTAGCTGAGTTCACAGTATGCAAGTATTGAAGGGCCAGTACTACCAAAAAAAAAGTATAAATTTCCATTTGGATTGGCATGGCAGTTATTCAAATACAGCACTTGTAAAAATGTTATCTTCGAAGTTAAATGCATGAATTTTATTGCTATCTATTCTTATCTTTACTGGTAGCAGCCCTGTTATTAAACAGACCTATAAATGAAGAAGCGCAAAAGATACGCACTTCATAGTGCCTTAAATGTTATATGAAAATCCTGTAAGCTGAATAGCCCAAACGTGCCTGAAATCCAGTGAGTGGTATACTGTAAAGTGCAAAATCAAATAATGAAAAACGAATAAAACACCCAAGTGCAACACTGCACACACGTGGCCAATAGATTCAATAAATGTACTTACCAGAGGGTAAACTTAAACGAGCATGTACACAGTAGAAATATCAGGGAAATCCTCTCTTCTCAATTCAATTGTGGCATGTATCGCAAAGGTCCATACATGAACATCCCTGATATCCTGAGAGGATCTCCCTGATATTTCTGCTGTGTACATGCTCGTTTAAGTTTAAGCACTATCACTGATATTTATCACTGATTTTTATGTATATGTTTTATTTAATACTTGGCCATTTATGCTTAATATTTACATTTATTTATGGACTTGTGTTTCAACACATTATCACAGCTCTTATTACCCATCTGTCTGTGTATGTATGTCTTCCTCCCATTTAGACTGTAAGCTCTACGGGGCAGGGACCTCCAACCTCTTGTGCCAACCTCAACATAGCTCTTAAGGGGGTAATTCAGTAAACTTACCTCCCGATCCTTCGCATCAGCTCGCTGAGACTGTTAC
>WMED01010479.1:0-15747 GCA_019650415.1 Pipa parva | reverse complement strand
AGAGTGCTGATCACATGCACTCTCGGTCTCCTATTGGCTCATGTGACCGATCAGGTCACAGGAGCCCTCCTCAGTGATCTGTCGGCTCTGACTGCCAGCTAGCTAGGGAGAAGCACATCTTCCAGCGCTAGCTGGCAGTCAGAGCCGACTTTGACATAGCACACCTGCCAGTGTGTCACGGCACACTGGTTGAAAATCTCTTACTTAGACAACATGACAAATGAGCTAGAAGAGAACACAGCAGGACAGGTAAATACAGTAGGAAAATGAACTTATCTAATTTGTTATATATTTGTGTCCATTTTAGAAAATAACCCCATCCCACTACTTAGAAGATTTCAATTCATAACTCTCACTCTACATGCAAGTAGAGAGTGGGATCTTAGGACAGGGAATATTTTAATATAGGGCCCTACCCAAGGGAAAGTTAGTGGGTGGGAAGATGGACTATAAGTTTTTTTTTTTTGTTAAAGTAGCCATTTTGGTGTTAGTGCAGTAAACAAGGTGTAAAGGAGCCCAGAGAAGATAAATTGACTTACTGATCAATGTCACTTGTTCTACGCTACCTCCTTCTTGATTCAGCTGTTATTCAATCTGTTACTCATGACATCATGATCCAGACACAGTTCCTGTCTTCTCTCTTCACCTCATTTGTGCAGTAGCAGTATTTGGACCTCATACCGCTTCTGTGATTGCTTGCTCTGACAGTAAAAGGAAGAAGGCAGAGCTGTGACTGAATCATGACATTAGAATAGTAAAGAAGAAATGCAGCTGAATATAGAAGGAGGCAGTGAGAAACAAAAGACATTGGTCAATAAGTTGTCTTCCCCAGGCTCCCTCATCCCTATTATGTAAACCACTTTATCTCTTATTAAAGTTAATGATTTTGGTAACAACTTTTTTTTGTGCATTGAAATCTTTACATCCATTTTAGTGCATTTTGTGCATTTCCTCCAGGTTACTGAATTCCGCCATCCCTTGACTTGCCATGTGTATCACTTTACCAATGTGAAATATACAGAGATTTGGCATAACAACAGTGTTTAGTCCTTTTACCTCTTCTTTCTTTCCATCTCTACTGTTTTTTTCCCCTTAAATATGCAGTGTATTTATGAGGACTGCCAACTGTCAGAGAGTAGTGTGCAGACTACTTATTTTTCCTTTCCTTTCCCGTTACTTATTATTTATAAGGAGGAAGGGAATATTTATTCTCTGCATTCTCAATAGAGCTAAAAACCCCTCGATAATACAGCACGTTTTGGAGTTAAAGGAGAGCTATATCACTGAAAATTAACATGCATAAAATGAATCTTTACATTGATTTATCCATGTGTGTAACCCAATTTATATATGAAAATTGCAATAAGAATTTTTAAAACATGCCTTTGATGTAGCCTTACTAAACAAGATTCCATTCCAAATGTCATGACCAACTGTCCTGATTAGAATAGTTGAGGTATTTGCAGATGATTGATTAGACATGCTGCTAGTCCAATCAGATTACAGCAAGCAGACTGCTACATGCCATGGGGGATTCTTATAGGTGTAATATTTATTTCCCTTTTCATATAGGGTGAAAATATTACACAGTGCTTTACATAGATTAACCATTCACTTTAGTTCCTGCCCCCATGGAGATTACAGTCTAATTTCCCTACGCAATCATACAGACTAGAGGCAAGTTAGACTTCACTTAATTTGACAGCATAATTAGAGCTTTGAGAAATTAAAGTTAATATAATTTTAATATTTAATATATATATATAAAAGGTAGGATAGATTGATTGTGTCCACAGATGCAAAATAATTATAATAATAAGTATTGAGTATTTAGACAAGCGGAGGACTTACCTCTTGAAAGTTTGTCTATATAAACTGTTAGTCCAATTACAAAGGTATTACCTTTGTACCTGACCCCTGCTAGATTAGCAAGAATATTCAAAGGACTGACACCCCTATGCTGGAGAAATTGTAAGACTATAGGAGACTTATTCCACATATTTTGGTCATTTCCAAATCTACAATCACTGTGGATAGAAACAGAGGAAATGTACAGAATAATAACAAAGCAAACCATCACTCTTACACCACAAATAGTATTATTGGGCATTATCCCAAGCCAGTTAAACCCTACAACTTCAAACCTCTTACAACATATGTGTATAGCAATAAGAATCCTCATAGCAAGAAAATGGAAACAACCAATGGTTCCCACAATAACAGAAATTATACAAGAACTAAGTACTAATGCCCTATGTAAACAGGCAACAGAACAAGACTTAAACACCTCTGGTTCATGTAAACACAAATGGTCCCTATAGAACACATATATAACAAACAAGGGTACCAAAAGATGATAAATAACTGTGAGACCTAAGATTATGGATAGCTCTATAGAAGCCAACAGGAGTCGCTCTTTGCAATAAATGCACCGATTAACAGATCTTTGATTAAAGGATAAAAAAAACAAGAAAAGAGAAAAATCTTGCCTAAGTTATATCTGTACATATGTTAACTGTTGTTCCCCACTCCCTCCCATGAAATAACCCCCCCTACTCCTCCCCGACTTCTCCGACCTCTTCTAAAATGATGAACAGAAATGTTAAAGTTTATAGACAAAAAATATGGATATCTAAAACAAAATGTGTTTTAAAAATCAACCAATAAAAAATATTTGCAAACAAAAAAAGTATCACCAAGTATTTCAATATTTATATATATATATTTTTTTTGTAACATTAATGCTAATGCTAATAGGGATATATTGTCTTCTTAAAGAAGAACTATACATCAAAACAGTTGATGAAGGCGTATTATATCCAGAGATACAAATGAAACTGACCTTATTAATGAATCCGCACAACATGCCAATTACCGGAATAGTACAGTGTGTGAAGGAGTGTGTCATGTTCTTCCCTGATTATGTACCTTAGTCTGTTTTGTATATGTATTTCTAAGCATAAAAAAGTTTTTTTACATCACCCGTGGGTGAAAACTTACACAACTACTGAATGATGAGGCATTTTAAAACATGTCTTCTTCTGAGGTAAATGACATCATGATGTAAACAGAGGTTGCCACTTACATCTGGCAAATTAAAATCATCGCACCTGAATGCTGCCACTTTGACGCATGATGAATATTCTCATTGTATTGTCTAATTTGCGGCAAATAGATGTGAAATTGCACATGAATATGTGGTCAGAATCTGCTGTCAAACTGAGTGTTAATTCGACAGATTGCAAAAAGATAGCAATCTTTGCTGAATATAAAAAGTTGGGCAAGTAGTAAATTGTCACATATTCACACATCTACAGGTAATTACACTTTGATGAATAAACCCTGCATGACCAAACCCTTCGATTCTGCACTCTGATATTATCCAGCTTTGAATCTACTGAGGTAAGAAGCTCAATATTAAACATTCGTGGGTGTCCTGGGTGTCTCAAGCAAGCTTTGGACCCTGTGGGTATAATGGCTGGAATTTGAACTGGGACCACCTCCAAAAGACCACTATATATAACCTTGATCACATGACCTCTCTGGTTTTCTCTGTATATATACTAGCTGGGGGCCACACCAGGGAAACACAGCGGATGGCAGCTAATATCCACTAAGTAACCATTCATCCAATACACACATGGTGATACAAGAAATAAAAGTAGGATAAAGGAGAAATATAATTATGGCTACTATTATATATCTCTGTTGTTATCTCTGTGAATGTGTAAAGAATTGGCTGAGGTCAGACAGTAACTAGTTACCAACGGATTTGAATGTAACTGGGATACAGTTAAAAGTGGTGTGCTTAAAGGGTCCTTACTGGATTCACTTATCTCTAATTTGTATATTAAAGGAGTCCAAAAGATAAAAAATAAAACAGGACTGTTAAAATACTTACCTTGTACTGAGCCGATTGATTACAGTCACAGCACGGGCTGTGCTGTAATTAGCCGGCAGCCAAAGCTTCCCCGATGCCTCCTTCACTGAGTGCAGGCTGACTGAGAAGCCAGCGTGCAGCTCCTCCTTTCTGCCTCACCGGCTTCTACATCATCACGCTCATTGTGGGGAGCATTCTCATTGATCCCCACAATGAATGTGATGATGTTTAAGCCCTAAAACACCCAAGGTGAAGCAAGGTGGGAGGAGCTGCGGCGCTGACTGCCATTCAGTCAGCGCTGTGAAGAATGATCGGCTGCCGGCTAATTTCAGCACAGCTCTGACTGTAATCGGCTCTGTATAAGGTAAGTATTTTAACAGTGTTTTTTATTGTTTACTTTAGTTCTCCTTTAAATAATAAGAAGTCAGCATTGGAAGCAAAATGTGTATAATTGCTTGTGACACAAAACATTGCACAGCAATAATCTTCAAAGGATATGCCATCCTGGTAAGTTGCCTTGGATATATTGTCAGCATGAGCATGGGCAGTGGCATATTTGATGAGGATAAATGCAAGGTTATGCCTTTGAAACCTGAAGACTGTAAGGTTTGAAAGCTTGTTATCCTCTTAACCAAATATATGCTGGTCAAATAAAAGATATCACAACTAACTCTCACACCTGAACCTGTGATTGTCTGGTACCCAGAAAAGTGCTTTAATTTACTGATAATTGGATTCACTGTGACACTAACAATCAGGTCTGGCCTTAGGATGGGGGGGGGGGGGGGGGGGGGGCGCCCTGTGCGATGGACCAATAAGGTACCCTCCCATCCTCCCTGTGGCGGCTTGTTGGTCAGTCGCACTTGGAACTTCTAATACATAAAGAACTATACCTGAGAGAGCTGCTACAATTGGATTTTATATATCAACTAATGTCTTGGGGTTCCGGTACTTAGTCAGACTTTGTTTTACACTTTTTATTATGTACTTTCTATATATTCAATCTGTGAAGTGATGAATACACGACTAATTCGGCAACTATGATAGTTGCGGATTTATGGGGCTCTTTGCATCACTTTAATATCTGTGCACATGGACACAAAGCGATGACAGGAATACATATCTGTTTCCATCAGCATTAAAAAACATCCTTGAAAAATGTGTAATCTCATCATGCAACCAATGAAATTGGAGTGTTTTTTAAAGCAAGGTAAATCAGATCTCGTGTCGGAAGAAAAAAGTAAAGTCAATCAGATACGACTGGCTCACTTTAAAAATGCAGCACATCTGATTTCCATACATTACTAATGAAAGTCCATAGAGAGAAATGGAGATTTGAGTGTTGAACCAACTAGTCGAAATGGATCAACATTGCAGCATGACACAATCCAGTCAGGATGTCAGATCCGGCAAATGGTAATGCATTGGTTTGAATGTGTAAACGTGACTGCCGAAGAATGAAATGGCAATTATTTTAAGATGCTATTTGATGCATAGTCAGGCGTAGTCAGTTGAACAGTAGCAGATGCATAGCAAAGCAACGCAATGTAAATTTGCCCAAGTGAAGTGAAGTGATGTCATTTTCTCATGATTCCCATGGATGTGTTTAAAGAAGACAATGTCACTCTAACTTTTCTTATATTAATGTCAAAATACTATTAATAGGCAGGATTGATCATAAGAAGAAGACATTTTAGTCATGACTAATGTCTTAATATCTTAAAGCATTACAACAACAGTTATTGACATCCATCCCTGTGCAACAATATTCATAGTCCATGTTGCTACTTTGTCATTACATTTTCTTTAGATTTTGAGTGAATAATCACCTTACACCAAACTGTAGCCCCACCGTCAACACTTCGCTATTTTGATCTGGTGAATGCTAACCTGAAAATTTGAAAGTGTACGCCTTGGCAGATTCACCACTTCAGCACACTACAACATTTGTGCATGTGACTGTAGTACGTTGTCAAATTGTCATAATGCAGACTTTGATGAATACAAAGGTACAGAAATTCACACAACTCTTGAGTCCTTAATGAATAACCTCCAACATTGCAGTTTATAATGACAGAATAATAATACCTTGATCTACAGGGCTTCACTAGTCAAGGAGAGACAGTGCTGGGGGGTGCGGGGGTGCAAAAACAAGTTAGGGCTGTCCCTAAGGAATTTTTTACATAAAAACCAAATGGTTTATTCAACAGAAACAAGAAAAATATGCTGAAGCATCAGTTCTCTGCAGATAATACACAAGTATTTCCTGCACGCAGCAAACTCGCATACTGTAAGATGACAGCAGCACGTAATTTTATCCTACAAACATAGTTATTCAGCGAAAGAAGTTTATTTACAAATTTGTAGTAGCGATCTGCACGCATGGTGCTGTTTTCTCATGATGTCCCTGTAAGGCTAATTTTGACCATTTTCCTGCCATTTACATTCAAATCCACTCCTGGGATGGATTTCTGTACACAGTTTCACTCAAGGGGTATTCACTAAGGTGCAAATTCGACTGTTGACTTCTCAAACAGGTTCCCATAGCAGTAAACACTCAGCAGTAAACAAATAAAGACCCAAGTGTCCAGCACCAACCCAAATCCATATATGAAGCCAAACTTGTATATGGGAAAGGCAAATCGAAAAGGTTTAATGGACTGAGCTGCACTTTTAACTTGACAATTGTTGCCTGTTACTTGGCTTTGCAATCATGTGCAATGATATTTTTACTCTGGACTTTACTTTAAAAAAAAAAAAAGATTATTTTGCACACCACCTGAACCATCCAAAATTGTTTCTATTGCTTGCATGCAAATGCTCTATATACAAATGAATTCCATGATACCATACTAAAGGTGTCAGGAACCAGTGATATAATGTCGATGGACCCTGTACAATTCTCTTTTAGTTTGTTTATAGACTCACTGTAGCTTTGTTTGCAAGAATATTCAGTTTTTGTTTGTATAATGCCACCCATCTCACTACTGTACTTTTTCTCTACTCTTTCTGTACTTAATGCTAAAGATTCGCTTGTATATCACCCCCACCCATCTTTCAGTGTTTCCAATTGCTGCTTCTATAGCCTTTGTCCCCCCAGGTACCAGAGCATCTGTCAGAAACCATTTGCTTTAATCTCTGCAGCCATTTTTAGGATTAAATTGCACAGCGCTTAAAGGACCAGTTCGACCAGAAATATAAAATTGCCATTTGGATTGTCCTGACAGTTATTCCCATGCATTACTTAAGAAAATATCAATATTGGATCTGATTTGATGTTTTATTGCTTTAAGCCAGTGATGCCCGACCTTTTTCAGTCTGGGGGTCATATAAAATTACGACACGCGCGTCATGGGCCACTTCAAAGTTGCGACTTTTAAAATTACGACCGCGACAAATTTTAAAGTAAAAGCTGCAACAATTTTCCCGCTGTAGAGTCGTGACTGTGACAATATTCTCATTATAAAGAAGCAACTGCAACAGTAACAGTCTACTGTGACTGTCTTTAGCTGGTGAATTCACACTTATACGCAACATGTCGGATTTCAGAATTCGGGCCGCAGGCCAGATAGCACTAAGTTGCGGGCCGGATATGGCCCTCGGGCCGTAGGTTGGACAGCACTGCTTTAAGCTATTCCCTTTGTTACTGGTTGAAGCCATCTTTGTAAATAAGGCTTTCCAGGGCACTTCATGAATATATATTATGAACAGTTCTATATAAAAGAATAAGGTAGAATGTGTACCCTTATTTCCATGGTTTGGATATTGTGCACAGCCTGTGAAAGGTGATGTCCCACAGGAACACTGAGATCTCCCTCTTTATGATGTATAGTATATCTGTGTGTATTCTCTTCTGCAGCTTTTGGCTGGTTACACCAATGTAAATTGCATTGCTGCACTTACTGCATTCTATTAGATACACCACATTACTGGATGTGCAATTGTATGATCTTGTGATGTGGAAGGTTCCACTTTTATGAATCACTGTTGGAGAGCTATTAATGTTATTACATAGTTTACAGTATGACGCCACACATGGTTTTTTCCTACGTTATTGCTAATATAATCCGTATGGAGTTTTTTTCTTATTAATTTTTGAGTTTGGGTGGTTGTCTAAATGCCAGGATTGGGGGTTCAGGAAAGATTTCTTTTAGGTTTTGAACATTTGTTATTATTAAAGTGTACCTGTCACCTCAAAACTTTAATACTAATGAAATAAACATTTTTGTAAATATATACAGTATATATTTTAAAAAATGTACCTTTATACAGCGTTTCTCTCTGTCATCTTCCCTGTCAGCCCAACTTTTCTTTCCTGAGTTGGGTTAGGCTGGGCTAAATGATGATTGACATTATAGCTCCTCCAATCAGATGCCTGCTAGATCATGATTTGTATGACAGAGAGAAATGCTGCATAAAGGTATATTTTTTTTAAATACATATATATTTACAAAAATGTTTATTTCATTAGTAGAACCTATATTAGTACTAGTTTTGAGGAGACAGGTGCACTTTAAGGGGGTTATTCAGGAAGCTCCGAAGTGAGGCGCGTAGTGTTCGCCTCACTTCGGAAAAACTGACATGCGCATGCTGATGTCCTGCACGCGGACATCAGCACGTGCATTAAAGGGATTCCCCTCCCGGCGAGAGCACTCGAGTCTCTTTGCCGGGAGGGGAATCCCTTTAATGCGCGTGCTGATGTCTGCGCGCAGGACATCAGCATGCGCATGTCAGTTGTTCCGAAGTGAGGTGAACACTACGCACCTCACTTCGGAGCTTCCTGAATAACCCCCTAAGGCTGTAATTCCTTTATGATTTTATGTATTCCTTCCAGCATGGGGTTATATGTTGTTGTTACCAGTGGAACTTGTATGTTGATTTTTTGCTCCTTGTATTTTAACAGGTTTTCCCTAAGGAGACAAAAATCAACAAACATACGAGTGCCACGGGTAACAACATACAACCTCACACTGAAAGGAATACAAGCTCCTGTAATGGGATACAGTAGGCAATGTGCTAGAGCAGTTATGGTGATGTCAGCAGGCTTACCATAAGTGAGAAAAGGGTAGGCCCCAGGGGTAAAGGTGAACGTGGAGTTTAGTATTAGTATTTAGTAAATTCCTTGTTATTTCCAATTAATTTCTGGCAACTACATGTATTATTATACACAGTCATATTTATGTATGCTGTATCTTAAAGATGACAACAGAGGACTGTGGTAAATAAAGTAATCAAAAGAGCATTACATATATTAAATAAATATACATATCCATGAGTTATAACCAGAAGTGGGTAGGAACGAGTTACATTTACTCAGTTACATTTAATCAAGTAGCTTTTTGGAAAAATTGTACTTGTGAGAGTAGTTTAATGTGAAAAGCCTTTTACTTTTACTTGAGTAAATCTGTGGTGAGAAAAACGCTACTTTTACTCTGTTACTCCGCGTGCTATTCTTTATAATGAGAGTATTGTCACAGTCGCAACTTTACTATGTAAGAAAATAAGTTTCCAAAATTTACTGGTACAAAAGGTTTGCAAAAAGACCAGTTGTTGATTACTGAATTATTTTGGCTAATATTGCGTTTATGGTTTTTATTTATAACAAATTATTTTCAGTCTCATTAAAAGTCATTGTTTCCAGTAATTACATATTCCTTGGTGTAATTTATTGACACGAGATGGTACTTACTCACTACTTGAGTAGGTTATAATCAAATTACTTTTTTACTTTTACTCAAGTAAATGTTTGGATGCAGACTCTCTACTTTTACTTGAGTAATATTTGGTTCAAGTAACAATACTTTTACTTGAGTAAAATTTTTGAATATTCTACCCACCTGAGGTTATAATACATTGACTAAACACAACACCAATATGAATTCTCTCTGGATCCTCGCTTATTGTAGCAGAGATATTACATTCCACTGGAGAGATTATTATCCATAACAAATACTGTATCTGGAGGCCTTATTCCACTGTATATAGCACAGTAGCAGTGGGTTAAAGCTTCTCATTAGATAGCTTCATTCTTAAATCAATTGAACTGCTGGGAATTGAGCAGTATAACTGGGAATTGAGCAGTATAACTGGGAAGTTTGTAGTTTAACTGGTATGTGGGAAAAAAACTTACCTTGCATTATAGGGACTACATATTAGTTTATTGGGGAGATTTCTAATTGCATCCCCAGGTCTACGATATAATCTGGTTCTCTGAATCTGTGTTGATGTTCGTCAATAAATAGAATTGCCTTCTTTTATAGGGAAATGTTATGATTTTTTTTAATGTAAAATGTTGCAGTCTCCACAAATTACAGAGGCAAGTGTATACATTTCTTCTGAAAGCTGTAATATCCAACAGGTGCAGGCTAATTGGATGGCAGTCATTTTGCACATCAGGCGCATTCTCTTCATTCTCCATTAGGGAACATATACTGTATATGAGTATAGTATGTACATTAAGTTAGTAGTATACAAAGAGAGGGACGCCAGGTGGCATAACCCAATTTTGTTCTCATTCGTCCTAGTTACACCCTTCCTAGTACTGCGTATGATGCAGCAATCTACATGATTACATCTATGTAGGTGTGTGGTTAATCACTGCAGTATACTTGTTTAATACAGTTTCTCTATGGCAGGGGTAGATTTGTGTCTGCTGCAAATTGTGTGTGAGATGAAGCTATTCAGTGTCATGGAATTAGGGATAAAATATGGACCTATCTCCTGAATGCTGCAAACAGATTCCTTGTTTATATTGCAGCTGGTAGGGACTTGGCAATGGCAGAGGGAAGAGCGAGTGGGGGAGGTCATTTCTGGAGCAGTTACCCATGAAATCACACAGAGAGATGATGCCCGCAGGGAGAACGGATCATTGGACACCTCCAAGAAATGACACAGGGGTTTATGGTGTCTTCAGTGAGAACTCCAGGATTTGTGCCTTAGCCTTTGGTAATTCCAGGCTCTGCGAGCAGCATACATTTGTATGTGTTTTCTATTGTTCGTATTTGTTTCTAATAGGAATAAACAGATACATACGAACCCAAGCATGTGTTTATGATGTCAGACTTGTCTCTGCGTGCTTATATTTTGATTATACAGGATATACTGTATATATATATATATATATATATATATATATATATGTATATTCTGATTAAAAAAAAAATCCAACAGATTTAGAAAAAAAGAATAGAAAAGGTCAAGTTCCTGTAGTGCAGACTAAATATGCACATTTCAGACTTGATGCTTATCCTTCTGCTCATTACAAGGAATAATTTATGTGCAAAGTTATTTCATTAGGAGGCAATCTGGCACAGATCAGCTCTGGGTGCCAATTTCAAGGTGAAGACAACTTCCACATAAAAGGTGGCCTAATTCTATCTTATTGTTATGTATGGGGCAGCAGGATTCACAATTGCACAAACGGACAGAAAACTAATATTGCAGCGTTCTTTACCCAATCTCCAAAATACTGTAGCGCTATAATAATGGTATGTACTAAACTGTTTACAGCAACATTTAACTTGTATCCCAGGCTGATTCAGAACCAAGGGTAGTAGGACCCGCTTACATATTGGGGGTAGGTATTGAGCACAATTTGATAGCAATGTGGTACACTTAAGTTAATAATAATAAATAAGTAGGGCACCAGTGGTTCTTGCTTTAAAACCAGACACACATATTTATTAAACAGTAACAGGTTAAAGGCAAAGTAAAGTATAGTAGTTTCAGCATTCGTTGAAATCAGATAGTCATATAGAACATATAGTAATAGGCAACATACAGTTGAATACTGTTGTATAGTTAACCCCAGTAGATCAGATAACTGATTCAGAACAATATGGATCTTAGCAGGGTTCTCTATGTTAGCTAGGTGGGACCTAATTCATTTACATCACATCTAGATAAGCCATAACATTGCCTGTTGAAAATACATACAATAAGTGCCATAAAATGATGAGTCACAAGAGGGAGCTCCAAGCACACAAATGGGCATTCACTGAGCTATATAATAGTAGAAATGGTGAACATTGAATATTACAAATATATAAAAGTTCACCAGGGCTACAATACTTTACAGAGACCTGCTACACACAGGTCCTCACTAATAAAAAAGTCAATTTCTCACACTGCATTTTTTTTTGCTAACAGGTTGGAATAGTGTCAAGATCACAATTAGTTGTGTAGCATAACTTCAACAGGGCAATATGAACTCTTTAAAGAAACGATTCAGTCTCCAAAAGTTATTTGCCCATTTATCTGCCAATTTCCCAAATAGGATTTTTGCAGTACGAAGTATATACTATTTAATATTCAGTGGATTTTACTTACAGTTACTTTATTACAGAGGCCCCTTCTGTATACATATGTTATAGAAAGACAACATTGGGGAACAAACTGTTCCATTTAAGAATCAAATTATTTAGACTTTTTTTATTATATAATCAGAACAGCAGGGACAGTAGGGACCCCCATTTAGTACACCAGCTGTATCACAAGCTGAGTAAAGTATTCTCAACAGGGCTGCCATCAGAAATCATGGAAGCCCCACAGTGGCATACATACACCAACATGGGCCACATTCAGGGTAAAGCTCTGGGTCCTTCACTCCCTTGGGCTGGAAGCAGATGCCTCTCCTGCCCATATTGTATGTGTATAGCTTGACCCCCCCACATCTTAACCGGAGCCGGATAATGCATAAGGCATCTAGGCTAATACTTGGACCCAACTACTTGGAGAGGACCCAGGCACAGTTACTTGCCATAAAGTCATATCTTTAGGTATATTCTTGAAGGAAGGTTGGGGCCTAACTACTTACCTACTCATGGCCTTACTTAATCTTAATCCATCTCTGATCCTAACGAATGACACACCCAACAAGGGTATATAGCCTCTAATTACAGGCAAGGCCAGTTTACCTATAGACAATATTCACAGTCCTGTTTATAGGGGCAAGTGGATTGCTGCTTGCCCACTGTTAGGTTGGGGTTGGGGGCCCTTCAAACACAGGCTTTGGGGCTTGAAACAGGCCTGAGCAATTGGGTGATAAAAAAGTTATTTTCCTCATAGTTTACAGACATTAACATTATTGGAATTTTTTTACTGACACTACTATGTCATTTTAACAATTCTAAAAAAACAAAAACATGAAGTTATAGGACTTTTAAGAACACACAACACCCAACAGCTTTGTATAACCTCCGTTGGGAGAATTTTTCATGTAATATTCAGGAGGATCAGGACAACGAGATATTCTTATTGAATTTGACATTTTTTTTTTTTTGCTGCTAAATTAAATCTTGTTCTCATTTTACTGTTGGTAGCTTATAGCTATTTCTGGCAACACTGCAAGGTACGGCATTTTCAACCACACTATTTGTGAGATTGTGTGCATAGGGCTGAACTCAAACATGCTTTTTATTCTCAAGTTCACCAAATTACTGCTGTAGATATTATGGGGGGAATTCAGCAAGCTCCGAATTGAGGCGCGTAGTGTTCGCCTCACTTCGGAAAAACTGAAATGCGCATGCTGATATCCTGCACGCGGACATCAGCATGCGCATTAAAGAGATTCCCCTCCCGGCGAGAGCACTTGAGTCTCCTCGCCGGGAGGGGAATCCCTTTAATGTGCATGATGATGTCCGCGTGCAGGACATCAGCATGCGCATTTCAGTTTTTCCAAAGTGAGGCGAACACTACGCACCTTACTTCGGAACTTGCTGAATTCCCCCCCTATATGTATTAACTGTAAAATGACCTTACTGGATTCCCCAAACAAAGGATCTTGTAGTAGTCTCTTCCTCTAAGGCTCCAGTGATGTATTTCTAGTCCCACCGGCCGAGGTTTTATAAGATGGTGGCTTTCTTTCCTGGGACAGGTGATGATGATTGACATTATAGCTCCTCCAATCAAATCACTGCTAAATTGTGATTTATGGGATCTGATTGGAGGAGCTATAATGTCAATCAATATTTAGCCCTGCCCAGTCGACACTCAGGAAAGAAAAGGTGACAGAGAGAAATGCTGTATAAAGGTACATTTTAAAAAATACATATACGGTATATTTACAAAAAATTTTCGTTCATTAGTACAACCTAAATTAATGTTAGTTTTGATGTGACAGGTGCACTTTAAGCGCTTTGCATTTACTATGCGTAATAATTTACTGATTTTGAATGTTACTACATTGTGAGCTATGAGATATGACCCACTCTGCATAAGCATATGCCTTAGTGTGCTCCTTAAGTTGCATTCCTGTTCCTCATAAAAACAGAAACAGTAGTCTTATATTGGGCCTATTGCCTAATCTGTTTTTCATGTCTATCCATGTGTTTTATCCTTATGTAAAGTATTTTGGGTCTCTACATTCTTCCAGTGGAGAGTGTAGGAACCCCCTTCTGGGCTCCTTTCTACTTGAGCACTGTGGTGCTCCGTCAGTGTGTGGAGCGCATCATTAGCAGTGACAGTCATGTAATAGCACAATGTCATCGCCCTTAAAGGCAGTACAGCCTCATGGAGCACAGGGGAAGGACCCTGCTCCAAAAAAGGAGCCCCTAATGCCCAGTCCGATCTCAAAGGGCCACATGCCAATTTTCTAAATCACATTCTATTAAGCCAAGCAGCCACAATCCTCCAAATCAGTGTGAAGGCTCACTCCAGAGAGTAGAGTCTGCAAATGTAACCTATGTTTTACCGCTAGCCTGAGCTTACGGCAACGTGCTGCACAGTCACAGTAACCACCATATTTAACATTAGCATCACATATTTTTTTGTGAACAAGCTAAAGTATAATATCATCGCCTTAAGCACTGTAAAGCAACACCAACAAGATGTGAAACTAGCAGGGCTGTGGAGTTGGTAAGCCACAGTTGCGACTCCTGGATTTTATCAGGTTCCGACTCCGGCTCCGACTCCTTCATAAATGGCCAATTCGTCATAATAAATTTACTGTTGTAAACTATTAACATTGTGCTTATTCAGTTTCTTACCATCATATACTACTTAGTAGCTTTACTACTAAGAATTTGCAACACATTCTCACTTTCAGTTTCATTTCATACATTGTAAGTAGGGGGGTTGGGGCAGCATGAGGTTAACCAAGTATAAGAATACATAAGGGCAGTGTAGAACAGTGACACACAAGAAGTAAGATATGTCTCTATCTCCAGCAGAACTGCTTATCACTGTTGTTCATAGTTTGATAGAACATATACCGTATATTTGAGTAGCATTTATAAAATTCATATGAAAATTCAATTATGAAATATTAATACTTTATTTTAAAGCTGGAGTCGGAGTCGATACATTTCTACCGACTCCGACTCTGACTCCAACCAAAACTAACTCCGACTCCACGACTCCGACTCCACAGCCCTGGAAACTAGTAAAGAAAATCTGTAAAGCAACAATGCTTACCGACTGGAGAAAATAGGTATAAATGCATTTTAGTTTGTGCATTATAAAGGATAATGTACGCCTCTACTGTAATTTATGAGGATAATAACATTCACTATGGAGTTCCATGCCCTACTGCCTCATAATTTTATATAATCATGGAACTCCTTGGTGACTTGTAATATCCTTATAAATTAGAGAAAAGAGTACATTACCCTCTACATATTACTATATAATACCAGACCAGCACAGTTCATTTCTATTTGAAGCACATAGTAGATAAGAACTCCTTGCTGGGAAAGTATTAGCAGTTGTTCATCTCCAGTTTGGCCTTTACCATGGAAAACACCCATAATTCATTTTGTCTGCATTTTTCTCCTTGCCCTTACACCTCTTAGGCTAGGTTTACACTAGTGTATGATGCGCAGCACATCATACGCTAGTGCAAAAAAAAATAATACCGCTTAATGCTTCCC
>WMED01010478.1:0-15747 GCA_019650415.1 Pipa parva | reverse complement strand
TATAAATATGCCAACTACCGTGTTCATCATTTTCACTCTAATTTATGTAAGTAATCCTGGCGCCCTTTCAAAATTGTTCATTTTTAAACAATCAGAAAAGCTTAAAACGACCGTAAGTAAAGTAAGCTAATAATTGCTGTATTCACCTTTAAATGTTAAACCAAAAAGCTAATTGGGTGATTCTTGTTTCACTACATTTGTATTTATGGAATCAACACTTAAAATGTGTAAAGGTAAAACTCGCCCTCCCAATAGCACGATGTGAGTGTGGACTGCAAAGCCAAAAAAGTATATACACTCAGGGCCTTATTGACTAAAGAACAAATAGTCTCATATAGGACTGAATTCGCATCAATTCGCCACTTCCCCATGTTGACTTATTGAACAAACTCTGATGTGGCAAATACTTTACAAATTCTGGTGACTACGATAGTCACAATCTTACGGAACAATTTTCATCACTCTGTGTGCACGTGCACAGGTACTTCAACTATTGACTAAGTGTCGGAGTGTGTCGAAGGAGTGTATGTGACTTGGTGTACTGCTTCAAATTCAGCCATTTGACTTCGCCACATCAGACCTGAGAATTAGGGGGCTGAGGCAGGGCTCCACATTCTACTTTTATCTGAATGACTATACCACACAATGCAACCAACAGTGATCCCCAATGTGCACTTGTTCAACAAATTTATTCGCCGCTTAGTCAATAATGAGAAGTGAACTAGCAACTATTTTGGAGATGCAACTCAAATTGCAGCGAAGTGAATTCAACAGGTGAATTCACTCTTTAGTCAGTCACCCACTCAGTCTTGCACAGCCTACGTTTTTATACATTAGTACACATCCTCACATCATTGGATAATTTAGCTGTTATGAAGGGTAAGTGTTATATCAGATACTGTGCGTTTGTGTAAGTGTTTGTATATTCACATAGTGGGTATTAAAGTACCCATATATTACTACTGAAGATGACTTTTGTTAGACAAGCACACGTGGAAGACATACATACTGCTTTTGTGATATATCTGACTTAAATGTGGTCTCCCAACTAATTTGCCAGAAAATACCACATGTAGCTCCTATGCAATTACTATATAAAGGTGGGAATTCAGCATGCGCATTAAATGGATTCCCGTCTCGGCGAGACCAAAGGAGTTGCCTCGCCGAGACGGGAATCCCTTTAATGCGCATGCTGATGTCCGTGCACGGGACATCAGCATGCGAATAATACCATTTGCGAAGTGAGCCGAAGGCTTCGGAGCTCACTTCGCTGCATGCTGAATTCCCCAATAGTCTCCTTACTATGTGTATATATCCCGTGGGAATAACTATCAGGGTGACTAGGCATTTGATATGTTACTGCTGGGTCAGTTCTTTCCCACGTTGTCCATTAATTAGACAATTAATTACACAAGTTTTTGAGATATATTCCCTCTTCATCAGGTCAGAGCAGACTGCTTGCCTTAAACAATGAACTCTTATTCCAAATAAAGTATCGAATAATACTATAGTACTCATCCCTCTACTCATAATATTACAGTACTCATCCTTCTACTCTACTTATATAATACAACAGTACTCCCCCCTACTCATATAATACTACAGTACTCATCCCTCTCATCATATACTACAGTATTTATCCCTCTAATCATATAAAACTACAGTACTCATCCCTCTCATCAGCCATTTTTGTGAAACTTTGTCTATGTAAAAGCTGATTTTTTTTATTCCAAAATGTTGGGAGCAAGACCATATTGAAATAATGATGTCATACATAAAAATGGGGCTGATAGAAATCACTGTCACTCTTCTCTCTTCTTCATACAATAGGTTCCCAAACCTATTCTTACTCCCCAACAGTGCATGTTTTGTGGATGTATATATTTATACTGTATATATATATATAATATATATATATATAAACTTTTTTTGCAGACTTACTAATGGGGTGTTATATTCTGTAATAACAATATACAGTAACTTCCAATTAAAACAAAATATAATAATTGCACATAAAGATACAGCCACCAGATGGCACACATGGAGTAAGTAGAAGAAATGTTTTTATCAGGCAGGAGGGAAGATTTTTGGCTCTTTTATCTGAGGAGTGAACTTTGTATGTGATGTGCAGTATTGTGTGTGTGTGTGTGTATATGTACTGTATATATATATATAAATCCCACTTCTGACTATATTTACAACTGCTCCAACAGTCTGTTTATTCTAGCATGATATCTTAACTTAGTATTGCTTGATTGCTTGTGACTTGATAAAGAAAGGACAGACCTCTCAAAAACTTGTATATTTAAAACAACTGTTAGTTCAGTAAAAAAGGTATCACCAAGTATTGCAATACTCATTTTTTTGTACCTGTAGACTAACATCACCACTCTATCCAATATATATATATATATATATATATATATATATACAGTGCTTTTTTTGTGGTGGTACGAGCCGGCACGGCGTACCGGAAAATCTGATGACTGATCAGGTCATTCAGACAGACAGTGGCTGGCTGTGTTAGTGCTGCGTTAGGAGCAGTACCGGCAAATTTTTTTTTTTACAAAAAAAGCACTGTATATATAATATATATAAAATAAGTGCTAATGCACACAAGGAATCCTTGATAAAAGTTAAAAAAGTTTTTATTGTTACATTGCCATCAACGTTTCGGTCCTCAGATGGAACCTTGATCAAGACAAACACTATAACGTCACTGTCACCTTAAATAGGTGCACCAAAGTTCCCAGAATCCACCACCACAACAGAAGAGGCAGTCCACCCAAGTGCAAACTAATATAGGACATTAGGTATAAAAAAAAATGAATAGTAGATTCCCATACTACTACTATACAGCTACAAATAGATCTAAGGATAACCAAAATGCAGTAAATGTGATTGCTAATAACAAACAAAAGATAGACATAAATTAGGCCCCTTTAAGGGGGTTATTTACTAAAATCCGAATTGTTGCGTATAGGTGCAAATTCGCCAGATAAAGACAGTTGCAATAGGCTGCTACTGTCGCAGTTGCGTCTTTATAATGAGAATATTGTCGCGACTTTATTATGGGAAAATTGTCGCAATATTAACAAAAAATTGTAGCAAATTTACAATGGGGACATTGTCGCGGATTTGCCATGGGAATCTGCTGTTTAGTGAATAACCCCCTAAAAGGAAATTCATTGAGGCCTTGTGTGGCCACAGTATTCACATTCTTGGTCCGATAGATTTCTTTTTGTGCCAAGAGGCAATACCAGTCCCCACTCCTAGGTGGTCTGGGTACATGATTGATTGCGACTAATTTAAACTGGTAATTTATATCCCAATGTCCCATTAAAGGGATATCTAATGTATGTATGTATAATTTTATTTATAAAGAGCAACAACTTTATGCAGCGCTGTACAATTCGGCAATACAAATACAAGACAGACATGGAAAAAGTGCAATACACATTACAAGTGAGTAACTTGCAAGCGTAAAATCACTTTAAGTGCCAGGTTGCGATTGATACAAGAGGATGGAGGTCCCTGCCCTGTAGAGCTTACAATCTAAGTGGGACGAAGACTTAAATACACAAATAGAAGGGTAACAAGTGTTGCAATTGGTCTATAAGTAAATAAAGATATATATATATATATATATATATATATATATATATATATATACTGTATATACCTGTATATATGTATACATATATAAATACTGAACATAAAAAATTAAGGATGCAATACAATATTTGCAAAAAACAGTGCTAGTGCTCTATAAGGTAGGATTTTAATTTGGTTTTAAAAGTGCGGTGGGAATGTTCCTGGTGAAGATAAAGGGTTATAGAATTCCAGATTTATGGGGCAGAAAGAGAGAAGGGTTTAAGACAAGAAAGGGGCAGTATTGGTGTGTGGTATGCAAAGCTGGTTACTTTGGGAGGAGCACAGTTGACGTTGAGGAATGTATGGGCATATGAGTGAGGAAATCTAGGGGTAATCTGCTTTATTATTCTCGAATGCTGCTCATAATGCAGATCTATGGTTCCCCATCCTAACCCTCAGAACATTTTGAGCTTCTCTTATGTAACTAGTTCCACACAGACAAATAATTTCATATATTACATGAGTAGTGGTACAAGTAATATGGTGGCTTATTTTGAAAATCTTCCCTGAGTGAGGATGGCGCCAAGGTATAAGAAATATCAGTTTGGATGGTATGCAGTGCTTTTCGATAATCTTTATATATTTGTGTGTGTGTGTGTATGTGTATATATATATATATATATATATATATATATATATATATATATGTATTATAATTTAATTACTTTTATATTTAGTCATATATTTCCTTTGTCACATTATCATTGGAATAGTTGCTTATCCTTAGGCAAGGTAAGGCTTAACAACTAATTTTTTATCTGTGTTGGTAGTTCTCTGAGTATTCTCCATCAACTGTTTTTTTAATATAGAAAAGCCATATGGTGTTTTCTCTCTAAGGGAGTAATTCAGGATAGAGCAAAGTTACCTTGTGATGCTTCTCATCAGTTCGCCGAGACGGGTACACGCTCCCTGGTCTCCTGCACGTGGAGATCAGCAAATGCTTTAAAGGTACTTCGGTTCGGAGAGGTAACTCGAGTGGTTGCGAGGTGAGCCGAAGTACCTTTAAAGCGTTCGCTGATCCCTGAGTGTAAGAGACCAGGGAGCACGTACCAGTCTCGGCGAACTGATGAAAAGCATCGCAAGGTAACTTTGCTCTTTCCTGAATTACACCCTAAGGGAGATATTTATGAAGCTTTTTGCTGATTTTTACAGGATCAAAAACAGCTTGTAAAAAAATGCATAAAAAGTGATTTTCTAAATGATTAAAACAGCATTTTTAAAAGGCGATATGGCATAATAAACTATTCACTGTGGGTGTTAGTAACTAATGTCCGAATTGTCTCCTAAAGGTGTGAATTTGCCACTTCCCCATATTCGCCAGCAAACGATGGTCGCACACTACACAACAGACGGCTACTGACACAGTCACGACTTTACTATGGGAATTCTGATGTAGTCGCAAATTTGCTATGGCAATCTGCTGTTTAGTCAGTAAGGAGTAGAGAATGAGAGCTTAGTCATCCAAAGTGATGAGAATTCACTCCAACAGTCAAATTCTCACTTTAGTCAATAACCCCCATATTTCTCCAGCATTAGGTTGTCAAAAAACCTTTTTGACTGATACATTTCTCCCTAAGTCTCTGGGGCTTATTCATGAAAGGCTGAATAGTCGCATAAAGGTGTGGCCTCTTCTCCATGCTCATATATTCATCAAACTCTGCAATGTATGTATGTATGCATAATTTTATTTATAAAGTGCCGCAAATTTATGTACAGTTCTGCAATACAAATATAATACAGACATGGGAAAAGTGCATTAAACAATACAAGTATAATATCACAAGGATACTTCACTTTAAGTGCTAGGTTGTGGCTGACACAAGAGGTTGGATGTCCCAGCCCCATAGAGCTTACATTCTAAATGTGGCAAATTCATTACTGATTCAGCAGCTAAAGACAGTGGCAAACTTCACATGCTCATACACAGGTAATTCATCGAGCATCAAAGTCTGTCGCAGTAGCAAATTCGACAAGGCACATTGTGCCACATTCTTCAGTTTTACTTCACCAGATTAAAGTGGCAAATCAGAGGACTAATAACGGCTCCTACTACCTGACTGACTACACTGCACTATGCAAGAGATGGCTACTCATGCAGTTACAATGGAAATCCTCTGTTTAGTGAATAAGAATTCATTAAGCCCCTCTGTGTCAGCAACACAACACGATAAACTGGTCATTGTCTACTTTTGAGGGGCTTATTAATGAAAGTCTGAACAGCATTGTACAGGTTTAGTTTGTATCTATTTGCCTCTTTCCCATCTTCGTGTATTTAGCAAATTTGCATTCACTTCAGATGCTTCTGACAGTCACAGACTTATGAAGCTCTTCGCACCACTTTGCATGTAATTGTCAAGTGTTGATGTCTGTCGAACTTGTGAATTCCGGAAGGAATGCTTTGTTGGATTTTCTGGTTTGACTTCATCAGATCAAAAAGGCAAGGGTTAGGGGTTGATGGCAGGGCTCCAAGGTGGCATGATGTGACTTCATTTGAAAATCACAGCCACCAAGTGACAACATGAACTAGAGATGGGGGTTATTCACTAAGGCGAAAATTCGACTGTCAAATTCTCAAACAGCGGATTTGCATAGCAAATCCGTGACAATTTCCCCATTGTAAAGTCGCGTTCTCATCTTCGGTAAGAGAGAACAAGGAGCAGTGAATTTTCAACTATCGCATTGCGACCCAAATTCACGCAAATTCACTTTGATGGTGGAGTTCGGACTTTCATGAATAAGCCCCATATATATGTCTGCTGTGAAATGTTATAAATGGATAAATAAACCTGGATGTTTAAACTTTCTGCCTATGGAGTGCTGATGTACAACAGATGATTTCTCTTGGATAAGCCAGCCTTGCCAGTAATATCAGAAAAATTCCTACATAGCACAAGCTTGGTGTGAAACACAGGGAGGACCATCTTTTGTTTACTTATTGTTGAAATTTATCTCAAAATAGTCAAGTATTATTGTGCAAACTAGGTACGCCTCATGCAAATAGTTGAGAAATATGTACTCAATAGCAAGTTGGAAAATGCCATATAGTTTGGTTTCTATCATTCACGGGGTTATCCACTAAGGTGCGAATTCGACTGTCAAATTCACAAACAGCGGATTCACATAGCAAATTCGTGAGAATTTCCCCATTGTAAAGTCGTGACTTTTTTTAAAGTTAAGATTGCAACAATTTTCCCATAATAAAGTCGCGACTGCAACAATAATCTCATCATAAACATGCGATTGTATCTTATTATTATGTTCTTATATAGCACCACTATTTTACACAGCACTTTACAGAGATTCATCATTCACTGCCCCATAGAGCTTACAATCTAGCTTCCCTATTTTGTCACACACAGATGTATGTTATTGGAGTGTGGGAGGAGACCCACACAAGTGTGGGAAGAACATACAAACTCCATGCAGATGAAGTCCAGGGTGGAATTGAACTTATGACCTCAGTGCTGCAAGGCAACAGTGATAATCACTGAGCCACCACACTGCTCTATATGCAACAGTTTGGACTTTAGTGAATAACCCATCTCTTCGTATAACATAGGTCTCTTTCTTGTGTGTGTTATCAATGATCTGCAGTGACGTCAAAAAAGTCATTTTTGTATGTATACTTTTATTTATAAAGTGCCACAAACATACACAGCACTGTACAGTTCAGTAATAAAAATATAATACAGACATGGCAAAAGTGCATTAAAAAGTACAGAGTAAGATCACAAGGATACATCACTTTAAGTCAGCGGTTCTCAACCTGTGGGTCGCGACCCCGGCGGGGGTCGAGAGGCCATCCCACGGGGGTCGAGAACCGCTGCCGCACCCAGAAGCGCCCGCAGTATCCCTTCTTATAAGGGTTCCTGCGGGTAACATTGGCCGAAAACGTCACCACGTGACGCGCGTACGTGATGACGTTTGGCCGAAACATCATCACGCGCAGCGCGGTGACGTCAGCGGTAGGGGTCACCACCCCCAGAAGGTTGAGAACTGCTGCTTTAAGTGCTATGTTGAGGCTGACACCAGGGGTTGGAGGTCCGTTCCCTGTAGAGCTTACAATCTAAATGGGAGGAAGACTTACACAGGTAGACGGGTAATAAGAGCTGTGACAATGTGTTGAAACACAAGTCCATAAATAAATACAAATATTAAGCATAAATGTTTAACTAAGTGTTAAATAACTTATTTAAATTAACTAAGTGTTAAATAAAGTATATACATAAAAATCTGTGATAAATATCAGTGCTAGTGCTCCAAAAGGTAGTATTTCAGGTTTGATTAAGAAATGTTGTGTTAGGTCTTGTAACACACCATCTTTTGCAATATTTAATGTGAAAACTTTGGTGCTCACTTTGGTTGTTCATCAAAGTGAGAATTCGACTGTCAAAGTGAATTCTCACCACTTTGGGTGGCTACGCTCTGACTCTACTCCTTATTCACTAAACAGCAGATTCCCGTAGCAAACGTGTGACTGTGTCAGTAGCAGTCTCTTGCATAGTGTGGTGGTGTCAGTAGAACAGTAGGAGCATCCTAATTCTCCACTTCTAAATGGAGAAGTAAAACTGGCGAAGGTGACACAATACGCCTTGTAAAATTTGCTACTGTGACAGACTTTGATGCTTGATGAATAGTCCAATTACCTGGGCAAGCGGAAAGTGATACAAAGTGCACCATAAGTCCTTGACTATCATACATGGCAAATAAACATTTACATGACTATTCGGCCTTTTATGAATAAACCCCATATTTTTATAATTTAATTTTAATTGAAGATCTTTTAAGATCTAATCTAATTGGGGATCTCTAGCAAATCTTTTCTGCATGAGCACAGGGAATACAACTATGCATCATACATTGAAGTCGGTCGAAGTAATGAATTCAGCAAGGTGCACTGCTCTGAATTCACCAGTTTGACATTGCAAATTAAGGGGTTGATGGCAGGGCTCCTAATGTATGACTGACTATGTGCATCATACAACACCATGTCTCACACCGTTCATTTAATCACTATGGAAATACTAGTGAATAAAGTGTAGCAAATTTGCGACTATTGGAGCATAAGAACCCAAAGTGTTGAGAATACACTTCATCAGTCAAATTTGTGCTTTAATGAATAAGCCCCCAAACTGTAATGTGTATGGGAAGTATTTTCCAATTGGTCATGTTTTATTTTTCCTTACTAAATCTATATTTTTGTGTATATCTAGAGTTAAATTTTACCAAGCTTTGTTAATAAGGGTTGGGTAAATTGGTAGTCCCTAGTCCTTTTCTTTAGGTTGAGTCCTCTCTATAAAGGAAGGAGAGATTATTTTTTGCTTACCCTACCCTGAAGTGGGGAAATTGATTGTCCTACTACTGAGAACTTGCTGGGAGGATACACTGAGTGCCTCATTGACTTGTCATGTAGAGCAGTGAATTCTCATCTATTCTCCACTTCCCCATGTTCTATTATTGAGCAAAGTCTGTGAAGTGGCAAATAAGCAACCACTTCAGGTGACTACATGAGTCGCAAATGTATGGATCTCTTTATATCATTTAGCGTGCACATGCACAGGTACTTCTACTATTAACTAAGCAGAGAAGTGGTGCGAAGGTACAAATGCGACTAGGTGAACTGCTCCGAATTCACTTGTCTGACTTTGCCACTCCAAGCTGGCATATTGTGGGGTTTATGGCAGGGCTCCAGTGTTGCGTAATGCGACTATTTATTGAAAAGTGACAATGGCGACTGTGACTAAGTGACAAAATGACATAGAGGCAAGGTGACATAGACATAGAATGTTCACAGAATACAGTTAGTGGGGTGCGGTGAGACTGACGTCCCAGCCTTTCACTTGTTGAATTCACCTCACTCTGGATGACTTCTCATCCTACCTCTATCCACCTAACTACACCACACTACACATCCTACAGCATTCGCCGCTGTCCGCCTGTTTGGCAAGTGTATTTGCCAATTAGTCAGTGGTAAGAAGCAAATTCGCATCTATTTTGCCATTGTGACTCGAATTGTAGCGAAGTGAATTCGACAGGTGAATTTTCACTTTAGTGAAAGAGGCTCTCATGAGAATTTTCAAGTGATGTAAAGGAGAATTTACATGTGTCAGTAAAAGAGGCAATCTCTACCCTATCGAGTAGTATTGCCATAATCTACCCCTCTACCCTGTGAAATTCATGAATTTAACTTCAAAGATAACATTTTTTCAAGTGCTGTATTTGAATAGCTGTCACACCAGCACAAATGGGATATGTTTTTGTATTAGTGGTTCAATATTTTTTTTTAATTTAAGATCTGGCAAAATCATAGATTTATAGAAATTTCTTTCAGTTACTGAAAAACAATCTTCATTTTCGCTTTTCTTTGCATGTGACCTATGTCTGCCAATAACAGTTACAATATAGATTTTGATGTAGAATTCAGGTTGAAGGGTTGGCAGCAGGGATGAGGAATGCAAACATTTTAAGCTTCATTAGCATTTAGCCAGTGGCCAGAGGTAATTGGGTTGATTCAAAAATGATTAAATGAACATATTTATAAAAAAAAATCTAAAATTCTGTCAATTTAAATTCATGTTGAGTTCAATGTTCAATTTATGTTTATAAATTATATACCAAGAAAATTATTGGATATAATAGTCAAAATTTGGAATCATCTCCAAAGCCACTGAATATTGCCCTTAATGGCATAGGCTGTTAAGAGTTTGCAAAATATTTAGTTAGGGATTTTAGTAACTCTGTGGAAATACAGTGTGTCAGAGCAAAGGCCTTTGGCCGAAGTTATGAAACTATTTGTTCTCCCACACAGAACTTTAGCCCTTTTATTGTGAATACTTGAATCTGCAAGTCAAGGTTGTAAATTGGAAGAATGAAAGCTTTGCCATGACATTATGTTTGCTAACTGCCCCTCTTTGTTAGATGCTCAAAGAACAAGATATGTGAATGTTACCTACTAGCACACAATGCATCTCCAGTTATGGTGTATCTCTTTTCTGTAGGATATGTAAGCAAAATGTCTTCCATTATGTAGCTTGTTTTGTAAACATTAACATGCTAGACTCACCTATAATTGAATTGTAGTAACATAGTGACATAGTTTATAAGGCTGAAAAAAGACACAAGTCCATCCAGTTCAGAGTGTTATCCTGCAACGTTGATCCAGAGAAAGGCAAAAAAAAAGAAAAAAAAACCATGAGGCAAGAGCCAATTATCCTTACATTAAAAAAAAAAATCCTTTCTGGCTTGAATATGTCAATCAGAATAATTCCCTGGATCAAGATCCCACCTCTAGTTATCCAGTACCCATAACTTGTAATGCTCTTACATCAGAGTAATTCCCTGGATCAAGATCCCATCTCCAGTTATCTAGTACCCATAACTTGTAATGCTCTTACACTGAATGATGTATGTATAATTTCATTTATAAAGTGCCACAAACATACACAGCGCTGTACAGTTCAGAATAAAAATAAAATACAAACATGGGAAATTGCATTAAACAATACAGTATAAGATCACAGGATACATCACTTTAAGTGAATGATCAAAATAAGTCTCTGTATCAAGATCCCACCTCCAGTTATCCAGTACCCGTAACTTGTAATATTCCTATACTCAATGATCATAATAATTCCCTGGATCAAGATCCCACCTCCATTTATCCAGTACCCATAACTTGTAATGTTCCTACACTCAATTATCATAATAATTCCCTGGATCAAGATCCCACCTCCAGTTATCCAGTACCCATAACTTGTAATGTTCCTACACTGAATTCTCAAAATAAGTCTCTGGATCAAAATCCCATCTCCAGTTATCCAGTACCCATAACTTGTAATGTTCTTACACTGAAGGATCAGAATAAATTCCCTGGATCAAGATCCCACCTCTAGTTATACATCATTATACTTGATTGTATAACAGAGCTCCATAAATAAAAACAAAACTAAGCCCATGGTGTATAGACTGTGGTTACTTATCACAGCGACACAGCCAAAGTACCAGCCTCTCGTGAACTATTGGAATAACCATTCGTTATTCAACTGGACCAATCTGGAGGTGTTAATCAGTTAACTTTGTGATTGACTTGCAATGTATCTACACCCCATCTCTAAGTCTGTGTGCAGTGGGATAAAGAGTAATTCAACTGGGATGGGGATCTCTTTACTTCATATCTAGCTTTGAATAGGGTATGATAGGGCTGTAGGTGCTGGTCCTCCTGGGATATCAAGAATTGCAGTGCTGCTGCATTTTACAAGGTTAGCATTGTCCCTTGTGTACCTGAAACTATAACTCAAAAGACTTTTAACTCATAGCAGGTTAGCGGCTGAAAACAGAGACATTCTAGCTCCCACTGTTTCTTATTTTATTCAGTTAACATAAAGTGCACTCACTAAACAAACATTAAACAATTTTTCTATACTATATCACGCCATGTTAGTGACCATAAGTCCCTAAGGAAAGATTAAGCACAACACCCTCAACAAAAGGACTTTAGTTTATATCAGACTATTGCGGGTCTTTGGGGCTGTGCAGCATACTGCACCCTTGGGACTGGACAGAATTTGAATTGTCCACATCGCTGGAAACATTTCTCTGGAATCTTGTGTGTTTATTCAATAGCTAGTAACGCATGTACACAGCATGGCTGCTGTCTGTAAAGTTACAACAGAAGAAAACAATATAATTCAGGAATTTAACTTCATTTTTAAAATGCTGTATTTATATAACTGTCATGCCAATCAAAACAGGAATTTATATTTCCTTGGTTTTTACTCATCTCGTCCTTTAAGTAAAGAAAACCAGACAGTTCAGCTGGAAATGTAGTTGGAAATTACCCTAAAATTGCAGTAAGTTGAAAGGAGCATACACGGTTTTGGAGTGTTATCCCTTCATCAGGTGATACAGAAGACAAAAAATTAATATAATTATCAAGATATATTTCTAGTTAAGCTCTCTAGTTCTCATTACTTTTTCACAGTTTATGATTACGGTTGGATGATCCAGCTGGATAAGATTCTGGGGCAATGGGTTATTCCCTGGAAGCAGCAGGAAATATACATTAATTATCGTAAGACAGGACAATTACACTATTTCATAGCATTTTGTTCTCTGGTATTTTAGCTGTTGAATTGTAACATAAATTGTATTTCAGCAAAATGAAAACGGGGGGCGCTAAATCAATATATTGTGAGATTATTAGAAAAAACAAAACAAAAGAGAGTCCAAATGTGAAGTCCAAAATAATCCAATGAAAATAAATTGATTGCAGCTCTCTCAATGGACAAGTGTGCTCCAACCACTTCTCAAATGACAAATGGAAAAACTGCGAGAAAGCGCAAACAAAAGGCACTAAGTGCCTTATCACAAGTAATACAACGATATGTTGATAACATTGGGACTATATCATATTGTTGTATTACTTGTGATAAGGCACTTAGTGCCTTTTGTTTGCGCTTTCTCGCAGTTTTTCCATAAATTGTATTTCATTACTAAGCAAATTTCCAGCTTCTGGAGTTCTTGGAATTATTGATGCAACTCCAACAACCCTGCCTTAATCCCCCAAATAAAGTCAAATCTCCATATTCATGCCAGTATAGTCAATTTTTTATGCAAAAACCCATGCAACTGTGGGAAAATGACCAGCTCCACAGAGAATAATGGGTGTCAAAGGAATGGCTTTATAAACCAATGAAACTGATGATATCAATATACTGCCGATATTTCACCAGCTTTAAGGACCCAATAACACTAGACAAAGTTACATTTTTGTGTTAGTTTGTGTTGTCTCTCTCATCTCTCTGCTGGTTGCAGACAAATTGTGCTTTCTGTGGTACACCATAAGTACAGTAAGTATTTTCTTAATTTTCATAGCAAACAACAGGACTAGGTCAGGTTTAACAAATAAAAGATGGCTTCAACAATGACAAAGAAAATTAAACTCAATTTAACACAAGCAAGGAATTCCTCTTCAAGTGTAACTTTTTACTGGTACCAGGTATTAACAGCTGCCATGCCAACCCAAATGGGATCTTATCATTTTCTGGTATAACTGGTTCTGGTCCAGACTAACACAATGTGCTTTTGTACTTTGCATGAATTTGGAAATCTTTCATCTAACAAATTGCTTTTCTTATTGTTGTATCCAGGCGCTAGGACTGTGATTCTGAATAGTCCCTTTTATATGAAATAACAATAAAGTACCCCTGGGAGGTAATAATGATATAAAAACAGACAGAAATTAAACCTGCTTACAAAGGGCTAGATCCATCAACACTAGGGGGTCTCTTAGGTTTTTTGATGCTGCATTTCTGAAGGCTTTATTGCTGAGTTGTGAAATGTAACTAATATAATGTCTGTTATTCTCACCAATCATTTGTATTTGTTATAGGATTTATGAACATTTATAAGATCTGGAGGTTTCCAAGATCTTTTCCCAAGTGAAAGGTTAAAGGCCCACTATGCACTGGGACCCAGCGTTGAGTTCTGTGACTGGTCAATGCAGTAAAGGTAAAAGGTTAACTAAGGAAAACTATATTGGGATATATATTAATAAGTCAGTATGTAGATTATAGGTTATTTTTTCACTGTTTTGGAGGAATATTTATCATAGTGTGAATTATTTCATAAAATTTGTGATTTCAAAACAATTACACCCTTAGCTACTTTACTTATTCAGCAAAACATTCTTACGCAGCTTCCTTCATTACATCATCCACATATTTTCCCAGCACTTTGTATTCATAATTATTGTCACTAAGAAAATTCATTATCTCTGTCATTATCTCTGTTAAACAGATCCATGTGACTATGGCATCACTTTGCTAGAATACGCCTATTCATGACGAATTTCCTACAATACACCACCATTACTATTTACCAAACTATACTCACAAATCACTTTGTAATAATGTGCTCTATCATTGCAACAATCCGCTAAATAATGAATATGCATAGCTGCCATTTGCTACACAGTGGACACATTGATTGTTTTAACACACTAATACATTTTTTGATAAATAAGCCCCTTAAAACAGGAAAACTTGTCAACATAACTGGGAATTCTCAAAATTTGTCACTGAGACTTGGAGCCTCATTGACTAAAGTGCAAATTCACCTCTCTACAATTTTAGTGGCGTTGCCAAAATAGTCATGAATTCACTTCTCAGGACTAAGTGGAGAATATACTTGTCGAACAGGAGAACAGCAGTGAATGCTGTCAGGTGCGTAGTGTGGCATAATCAGTTGGATAGAAGTAGGATGCGGAATAAGGCAAATTCAACAAGTGAAGGGCAGTGACGTCAGTCTCACCATATCCCACAAATGACAAAAAACAGTACAGCGCCCCAATGACAATGAACCAATTCAGTAAATCAATCAATTCAAGGAATTTTTTAAAAAATATAAAAAGTCCATAGACAGTCCAAAAACTTTTAAGAAACCTTTAAAGAGTCCTGCTTGCAATCCACAGGGATAATCCACCCTCTTATCCCTAACGAGGTACAAATTGTAGAAGATTCTGCTTCAGGAGCAGATGTGTGGATGCGCTGGTGAAAGAATAAAAGGAACACAGGGATTTTCCCTAGTGTGTTATCGTTTTAAGGATAAAACAGTATAAACGTAGTATAAAAGCAAATGAGTGTTCACAGCTACCAATGTTATTAAATGGTGTATTAATAACCGGTGCTTTGTGACACAACTTAAGGTGCTTAATAATTAGTGATTAATAATTAGTGATTTCCATCTTTTTTATTCGAGATGGTGCAATCTACCCTTTTATACTTAGGCTTTTTTTATAAATAAATTTTGGCTTTTCAGGTAGCATGGGTCCCAGTATTTCGTCTGTTAGCAAAATGTCCCAGTATCTTTTGATGACATTTTCTACCATTTTAGATTTTTAAAACTGGATTCAGTTTCAGCGATGAAGAGGGACCTACCCTTGAAATTACAACAGTGCTTTATCTGAAAGCATCTGGTGAGCGCTTACCCACCAGGGGGGGGGTTTATCTGTACACCCCAGCACCTCTGCAATTAATGACTTTCTGACACTGTTTATACACTTGTGTGTCTCCACATATAGAGGCTATAAGTGTT
>WMED01010477.1:0-15747 GCA_019650415.1 Pipa parva | reverse complement strand
AGCACAGTGTGAGAGAGGGGTTGTTGGAGAAGCAAAATGTGGGAGAGGGGTTGCAGGGGAAGCAAAGTGTGGGAGGGGGGTTGCGGTGCAGCAAAGTGTGGGAGGGGGGTACTAGTACTTCTATGCACAGGTGGCAATAATCTGATTCTAATCCCCTGAGCTCCCAGAAAGAGCTTTAAAGTTTCTTGACATTCTAAGGTTTTAGAAGCTTTTACAGGGGGATTTTAATCCAGAACTTCTGTGGCATTTCTCATAGGTGAGAGTAGCACATAATTATGTTTTACATCACTGTTCTACTGCCTAAAGTGTGGTGTGGTGTGGCATAACATTAAATTATTACCTTTCTTATGGATTCTTGTTAAAAAAAGGACCAATCAACCAGCACCAAAGCTTTCCTATAGCATTACATTTCCTCTACTGTGCTTTGCAGAAGGCATCAAACACTACTACAAATAACAAGGAGGGAAGGGATAATAAGAAAGGAAAAATGAACACCTGCACACTAGGATGTGTAAATATGGAGGGATTCAAACTTAAAGGAGAACTAAAGTAAAAAACATAAAAAACAACTGTTATAATACTTACCTTATACAGAGCTGATTGATTACAGTCACAGCATGAACTGTGTTGTAATTAGGCAGCAGCTGATGCTTCTTCACAGTGCTGGCTTACTGCCAGCCAGCGCGAAGCTCCTTCCTCCTCACCATGGGTGTTTTAGGGCTTAAACATCATGTTCATTTTTGGGGGCCAATGAGAATGCTCCCCGCAATGAGCGTGATGATGTAGAAGCCGGGGAATGAAGAAGAAGGAGCTGTGCAGGAAGCATCAGGAGCCGGCTAATTACAGCACAGCTCATGCTGTGACTGTTATCACTCGGCTCAGTATAAGGTAAGTATTTTAACAGCTGTTTTTTATTTTATTGCTTTAGGTCTCCTTTAACCTTTAATAATATACAAATAAAAAAAGTAATAGCACAAATTGTCTCTCGTTTTACCTTCTATACACTCACTCCAAATAGAGACAAAACACTTTGTTTTTCAGTCCTAATTTCTAAGTATTCTTCCAAACTCTGTGTTACTAGAGTATACAGTAATCTTCAGACTTACCGTGATAAAGCTCCCAAGCAGGAACAAAACATATGTTGGTATATTCATACTGGGGGATTCATAGGACTTTCCCTTCCTCTATCCCTATACTCTATACTTCGACATTTAGTGTCGAGATCAATTTAACAAATTTTTATGTTTTTTTTGTGCTATTACTTTTTTTAATTTGTATATTATTAAAGGTTAAGTTTTAATCCCTCCATATTTACAAATACAGTGTGCAGGTGTTCATTTTTCCTTTCTTATCCCTTCCCTCATTGTTATTTGATTAACTCTTATTAACCTAGCAACTTGGTAACACTTTGTATCATTACAGGAATTGTAATAGTGTGTTTACTTCCCCTTTCCCCTTCTATATCACACTCCTACAAATATCCTTCTCATAACTCTATGCCTCTCAGATTTTCACCTGTTTGATCCCAAAAATCTTAAATATAGACTTATCCATACATAATACTCTTGTTTTTTAAGCCATCTAAAGTGTGTGTCCATTTAACCTTTACTTAACCTTAACATTGTGCGTTTAAAATGTTGTTTGCGTAATGCTTCTGGAAAGCTGAGGACAGATTACATGTAGAACATCTATAAGTAGCTCATATTTGTTTAATGAAATCTCAGCTAATAAAACAATAGGAGAGCTAATATGAATGAAATAAAATGCAGAATTGCTTGGCATCAAGATTGTTAGTGTCACATTTGAAATAGTAATTACAGTTTTGAACAGAGAAGTATTTATTAACTCATCAAATTAAAACACCTTTTAACATGTCAGGGTTTGTGGGTAATTACAGCTACTCTGTTGCGATTATAATTTGTATGATTTATGTACCTTCTATAGTCGCATCCCATGCCAAAAATCTGACTGAAGTAATTTAATTTAATAAGAATGAGCAACATGTATCTTTGGCCAAAGTAGAACTGCCCTAGGGGCTTGAGACTCAGAAGAAAGCCTCCTTATATTTTGCCTCACATCTTACTGTTTATCACCTGGCAAAATGGCTACTGATTTTTCTCACACAATAATCTTTAATTTCCACTCAAGCTCCAGTAGGTAAACACACCCTTTGTATGAAAAAAATTAACAAAACCCAAACTGAAATGACTCTGCTAACTATGGTACCCACAATTTACATCAGATAATGGCTTATTAGATTGTCTTCTGGCCACAGCTCAATTATTTTGCAGGATATAAGATTGCATACACTCTCTCAGAATTGCAGATACTCTCTTGGGTGCTAGGGATCCATGTAAAACTATATATTTTTAGTATTTCTAGAAGCTTTCATAATGTGCCACACATTTTTTTGTATAATTTACATCAGGCAACAGGTCAGGCAAATAGAGCAATTCTTACCATCGATCTCCCTCAAGCTGTTTCCTACACTGTCTCTCAAGCTGTTTCCTACACTGTCTCTCAAGCTGTTTCCTACACTGTCTCTCAAGCTGTTTCCTACACTGTCTCTCAAGCTGTTTCCTACACTGTCTCTCAAGCTGTTTCCTACACTGTCTCTCAAGCTGTTTCCTACACTGTCTCTCTGAGGGTGAGGATTTCTGCTTCTGCCTCCTGGGGAACTTCTTCTACCACACTTATGAGCTGACTGACTAAAAGGTGAATTCACTTGTCAATTTCACTTCACTACATTTCAAGTTGCATCACCAAAATAGTCACAAATTCACTTTCTCATTATTGACTAAGAGGCAAATAGATTTGTTGAACAAGCAGACAGCAATGAATGCTGTTGGATGTGTTGTGTGGCATAGTTAGTCAAATAAAAGAAGAATGCGGAGCTCTGCCATCAACCCCTCAATTCACCACTCAGATTTGGGGAAGTCAAGTGTATAAATTTGGAGCAGTATACCTACTTGAATTCATCAACAGACTCCTTTGCTTGGTCAATATTAGAAGTGCCTGTGCACGCACATACAAAGTACACTCTAAGATTGTGACTATTGTAGTTGCCCAAATTTGGCTGATTATTTGTCACATCACAGAGTTTGCTCAGTAAGCAACATGGGGAAATGGCGATCAAATGTAAATTCACAGCTATACACAATTATTCAGCCTTTAGTCAATCAGCCCCTTAGGGCTTGGCTACCCTGACCCTAACACTAAATCAGTTCTGAAGATATCTACACTCTAGAAACAAATTCTTCCTTGGGACTTCACTGCTCCATCATGTGCAGTGATGATGTCACCGCTCAGAGTTCACATAATGCTGAGCAGCAAAATCATCAATGCGCAGGTTTGGAGCAGACGTGATGACATCACTGCTCAGGAGAGGGAGCCAGAGCACTGCTTCATAGCTGTACTGATCGCTATGAAACTGCCTTCATTCTCCAGAACAGCTGCTCCATTCCCAATGACAGTTAGGACTTCCCAGCTAATGCCAGCTATATTTTATAATATATTAATTTCATTTCTGCCTTTAGTTTCCCTTTAATTCAACAGAGCTCAATATCCCCCTGCAGCTGTTTTGTCTCTGTAAACAAGTTCCATCTATGGGAAGTGTTGGTTAAAGCCACACCCCTTCCTCTCCCTGGCTTCTTTCTCCACAGCTGACCACACAGGCAGTCAGATAGGTCTTATCTGCGCATGCTCAGGGTTTTAAACAAGCTTTATAGATAAGGAGAGGGGGAGGAGTTTTCCACAAGAACGGCTTTTTGTGATTTCATTTGGGGGTGGAGCTTATTGGCACTGCACAGGAAGAGTCTGTACACAGAATGGGAGGGGGAGCAGGACTGTTCAAACAAGAGGCAAGTAGTACTGATCCCAAAATTGTTTTTACATTTTAATGTTTAACTTGGCCTTCTATATGTATACATGTCAAATAGAAATAATGTTTTTATCCAAACTTTTCATACCCTTAAATATAAGAAATAATAAAGACTCTCTCAGAAAGCTAATCAACCTTATTTGACTTGGATTACCAGATATTTTCCTGCTCATGTTTACTAAGGTATATTTGAGAAACATAGGTGTGGTCAGGCGAGCAATAAGTCAGACAGAAGGTCAGACAAAAAAGGTGCAGCTGCGGGTCTGATAGCACTATAACATGACAAGTAAGAGAGAGACCCTATTGTTCAGCGCGCTCAATTAAATGTATATAAATGATTAAATAAATCAAAGTAATAAACAAATGCAGAGAAAACTGTATAGATAAGGAAAATCAAATTAATATTTATTGACAAAATTAATAATAATAATAAAAGAAAACACAAAAAGTTTTAAAAAACAATTACTTGTTAGACTAAGGTATATTTCTTATACCCCTTTGTACTTCCAATGCTTTTATCAGACATTTATAAAGCTGCAGCATCTTTTTAATCACTCTAAACTAAAAGAGATAATATACACTAGTACTCAGTTTTGAAAATTGTCTAACAATGATAACTTTCCTACAATCTGCTATTATTCCATATTATAGATTTACATTGATTTAATCACTTAAACACTACTCTATCTGCTTCTAGACAGGCACATTCAAAGAAGCAGCAGGACCAGATCACAGGTAAGGTGGAATAGGAAGTAAAGTAGAACCCAAAGTTTTTGTTCAGGGAACATTTTTACATTTAATTAAATGTATAGCTTTATGAAATGTGGGGCACTTTTATTCCTGTCATTTTTTTAATGTTATATTTTAATTTTGATGCGTTCTGACATAAGTCTATTATAATTCTACTCTTACTTACAACATTCCTTTGGCTGTTTTCCAGTATTTCCTATTGTTCTGTCTGTTTGACCTCAAAGTATGGCTATTTCTTCAGCTTCCACTTTCAGTTTGCTTTGCTGCTCTGCTGTAGATCTGGGAGCAGCTGTATAGACAGGGCTCGTTACACTGTCGGCTCATGTACCATGTATATGAGCTAATCCACTGCAGAAAGTGAATTTTGGATCAATTAAAAAAAAAAATGTTAACCCATGAAATACACGTTTTATTGATTGCAAACTATTTGTTTGCATATAGCCAATGGAATATGCACTATGTATCTTAATGTATCAAAATGATCCCTGTATTTACTTTATGTGCGCAGTTTTAATGCAATGGAATATATACAAGCTCCATAAACATCCTTATTTAAACCAGTTTCACCCTTCTCCAGGAACATTAATCACAAACCTCTATCTAGGGCAGCATTTATTGGTATTTCATCACTACAGGATTTATTTTACAACTGTCTTTCTGAATAAAGGTGTGATTTGCTACCAGTTATTACTAACACTACTAGTGTTGCCAAATAATTGACTTTACTTTAGAATACGTAAGTGGCTATTAATTAGAGGCAAAGTTCATTGAATAATTGCAACCGAGGTGCCTTTAGAAGAAATAAATAGCTATAAGGCAGGTATAGATTATAAGTTAAACTGACCTATTCTCCATTTTAACCATTTAGTTGCCTACAATTTATAAATGTGCTTCCAGTAAAATGAAAGATCTGCCCAACTCTACAGACTCTAAATGACTAAATACAAAGTATTATAGTGACAGTTTATGTCACTCCTTAAAATCCAGGCACTAATAAAACATATTTGTATGTCTTGTTAGGTATTTATTTAATATATGTCTGCATCTATCTTTATAATTCCATTAAACATCTTGCACTGACATGATTACAACGTGATGTCTACAAGTTGGATTATGACTTAATTCACTTCTCCTTATTCATGAAACAGAGGAAAGACTTTATGGACAAGTGTTGAATGCTGTCAGATGTGTAGTGCAGTGTAGACAGTTTGACAATAGTAGGTCCCATGCATAGTCATACGAAGTGAGCCAAATTCCCCCAGTTAAGGGCAGTGACATCATCTTTTCACTGCCAAATTAACTGTATATAAGTGAATAATACATCTACTTGTATGTCACCCTGTCCCTAGTTTATGTTGTCACTTGGTCTCAGGGTTTCTAGTCACTTTTGAATGAATACTCACTTTATGCAACATTGGAGCCCCCAATTTTCCACTCTGAAGTGGCAAAGTCAAATAGGTGAATTTGAAAAGTTTTCCTTGTGGAATTTGCTCCTTCAACAGAATCCATTGCTTGCTGAATAGCCAAGCAGGTGCATGGAAATTGATGCTCTGTAAGTCTTCGACTAACATATGCATCCAAATTGGTTGTGAATTCATCACATCGCTGAATTTTTTTAAATATGTGGATTTGTAAAAGTCATAAAAGGATGTGAATTCAGGCTTTTATGTGACTGTTCATCCTTTAATAAATAACCCCCAAAAGTATACAAGGCTGTACTGGAATATATTCAGAAGTGTTATAGGCATAGAGACCAACATTGTCTTTTTAAAGAGGGAGAAGTGTAAAATGTACAGGTCTGAATATATTCCAGTACAGCCTTGCACATGGAAGGGCCAGTGTCAGGCAGAGAGAGTAAATATAGAAAAGCTTAAATACTTCAGTGGTTTCCCCAGATCCTTGGGAAAACTCAGTCCAGAGACAAATAAGGCCTTATTGACTAAATGGTGAATTCACCTGTTGATTTCATCTCGCTACAATTTGAATCACATTTCCAATATAGTCATGAATTCACATCTCATTATTGACTAAGAAGCGAATAGACTTGATGAACAAGCGGACAGCAGTGATTGCTTGTTGGATGTATTGTGTGGTATAATCAGTCGGATAGACGTAGAATGTGCAACCCTGCCATCAGCCCCCCCAATTTGGCATTACATTGTGGTGAAATGGGTGAATTTGGAGCAGTACATCTAGTCACATTTGCTCCTTTCAAAGACTCCACTGTTAAGTCGATAGAGTTAGTACCTGTGCACGTGCACACAAAGTTAAAGGAAAATATATATTATGAGATCAAGGCTATTATAGTCACCTGAATTGGTCGTGTATTCACCATATTGCAGAGTTTGCTAAGTAAGCGAACATGGAAAAGTGGCAAATAGATGCAAATTCAGAGCTTTATGCAACTATTCAGCCTTTAGTCAATATGGCCCATAGAGAAAACAAAACAAAAGTCCAGGGAGGCTGCTTGAAAAAGTGAAGGGATATAATGTGCCATTTTCAATTACCATATTTGCCGGCGTATAAGACGACTGGGCGTATAAAACGTCCCATTACTTTTCCAGTTAAAATATAGAGTTTGGGATATACTCGCCGTATAAGACTATCCCTCTTCCAAGGAAATCCTGCTTGGATTGAAAGAAACAAGTAAGGTCACTCAATCCCCTGAAAAACAGTTGAAAAATCACGGGTGCTCAGGAGAAAGTTGCCCAATGCAAGCACAAATAGGAAATGGCTCTGGCACTCCAAAATAGGTAAAAACATCCAAAATTTATTCAAATACGTTAAAATCCAAGCATCAAAAATAAAATCAAGGCATTAAGCACCCTCTTGAATAAATTTTGGAGTGCCGGAGCCATTTCCTATTTCTGCTTGGATTGGTCAGCTCTCCCTGCCTGCCCAGCCCTCCCTGTCTCCAAGATTATCAGAGCACCATCACACTGTGCTGCCCCTACAAGCCCTACCCTCTGAAGGAGGGGAGGGGGCGCTATCTTAGTGCTTGCCCCTCTCCTTTTCTCTCTCCCTACCTAGCTCCTCTGTTGCCCAGCTGTCTGTGCTGAGCGCTATAGTGTATCCTCTCCCCAGCAATGATTAAACTTCCTGTCACTCACAGGATGTTACATCAATGCTGGGGGAGGAATGTTGTAACACTCAGCACAGACAGCCAGGTAATGGAGGAGCTAGGTAAGGAGAGAAAAACATGATACCTAGCGTATAAGATGAACCCTGACTTTTCAGATGATTTTCAGGGGTTAAAAAGTAGTCTTGTACGCCAGCAAATACAGTAGTTAAAATCCATAGATCTATCTATAGCCTGGACAGGCAGGAAGAGCAATCAACATGGGTATGTTTGCAGTAGATCCCCTCCATGTATTGGGAGCCCTGGCAATTGCCCAGTTTGAACCCTCTCCCACACAACCAGTCATGAGCAAGTAAAGAATCCAGTGGTTGTTGAGAAGAATGTGAAATAAATCCAGGAAGCACAGAAAGTAAGGTCTTTTCTCACAGATTAGTTAAGCAAGAGCAAATAATGCTTCAATAAAACAAACATTCATCATAAAAATATTAGTTCAGTTAACTATACATGTAGAACTGTACTGATAGAATAGTTTGTTTGATCAATGGGAGCCAGAACTTTCCTTATCTTCTTATCCTACTGCAATTAGGTGTAACTGTGTGACTTGATGCTTTTTAGTTGCAGTATGTTAAATGTTTACTCTTCTGTGTTGTTCTTTTTTTTTTTCTACCGCTCAGTATAAATATACTCCATAAGCTAGCTTTGCTTAATACGTAAGTTATTTTATGATGTAAAAAATGTGCAATTTTATGTAAATAAAAGTTGATAAAAAAAAAAAAAAGGTAATTAAAGCCAGACAATTATAATTTTCACAGTGGAAATTCTTAAATCAATTTGGTTAATAGTTTCAGGCTGAATTTAATGAATGCATGCACAAAAAGCTTTGTGGAGTACAAAATAATAAATGCATAAAATAAAAGGAGAAGTTAGCTAAGTTAATTAACACAGAGTTGAATGTAAAAAGACATAAGAGAAGGCTTAACAATGTCTTGTCACAGAGATAAAAGAAATAAGTCATTATTTGGTTATCTTGTTAGCAATATTGAAGTGGTCTGATCAAGGTCAACATGACATTGACTGTGACCATAAGAGTGTTGCTCATTGGAAGCCAAATGCAAAATCCAGAAGCTAAGCAGCACAATGGAAAATCAAAGATAAGACAGGTAATTATGCACTGATCTAAAGTAAGGGTTGGGGCATTGTCTGAAAGGCCATAGGTTAAAAAATGTATACTTTGTTCATTGTAGTTTCTAATTTGCAAAACAAATTAAAATTAAATGAGTTTAGAAACTAAAGAAGGTAAATAAGGAATGCTGAAAGTAGCTTATTAAATAACAGCCTGCAAAAGGTTTATCTGAAAATAGCTCAGTAGAGTTCTACTTAAAAGGGATGGGGTTAATATAATAAATTCGACATGACTCAATCTCTATGTGGTAATAAACATGCATGTTTTCATAAAAATAACATTGTATTATTAGTATAATAATACTATCACTAATAATACTACAAGGTTGTGGTAAATTGCAGATAAAAGGTTTTTTCTCTTAGGAGGTAAGGAGGAGGGGCTAGAAATGTTTTTTGGAAAATGAGCCCTCAATAAATAAACTGAATTTTAGTGGCTATTATGGAAGCAGTTACTAAACAGATTTAGTAACATTTGTTATGATTTTGTACATTCAATAATAACGTATTTACTTTCCCATTCTTGTTCTAATTTGCTTAATAGAAAATGGTTTCCATCTTGTCTTTTTACTGTTACATTTTTAAGAGAGGGAAGATGATTCAAAATAAAGAAGTATGTATTTGAAATGCACCGTACTTTCAGTAGACATGAGTGATTTAGTTAAGCAAGATTTGAACCATTACATTCTTATAGACACTGATTATATAGGTCTACTAAGCAACCAAACAGCACTTAGCATTCACTGGTATAAGGGAGCTACAAAAAAGGGGGGACTTCTGATTGGCTTTCATAGGTTACTAGACCTCTGTAAAGTTTGTACCTGATATTAAATTCCCTTTAGTACGTTGAAACAAAAAAAAAAAAAGTGTTTTTATTTGAGTTTCTCAGATTTTGGGGTAGCTGCAGGTGAAGGCACCAGCAGGAAATCGGAGGACATTGTGGCAGGCTTGCACCAGCTTCATTTAGTGGGGAATGCCCACCTTATCTTGGATTTCCAGATGTCATCCTCCCAAATGACAGAGGTCAGCATAACAGCAGTAATTTATTTACTGTCATGGCTTCCTTGTGGTACTTTCTTTTGTTTTGCAATATACCCCAGAAACACACTAGTGGAAGGAGGAACCACCAGAATAGCTCACTTGTCTATAGCTGACCCTGGAACCATCTAGAATAAGCTTCTGGTGGGTACAGCAGTCATACATTGCAAAACAAAGTGTTTAAAAATGTTAGCCAGTGATATAAATGTAAATAAGTAGAATATAAGTGATATCACTTACTGAATACCGATGTAGACTGAAATTGCAAGCTTTTGAGACTATCTAGGTGTCTTTGTCGTACATGATCTCACTTCTATTCTACTTTGCACCACAAACCTGTACAGACAGCAAACACCAGCTTGCAGCATTAGCCTTTGGCAGCACATTTTGTCCTTTTGGTTCTACAAGTGACATCAATATCAGTCCAACAAGCATCACTAAACAATGCATGATAGATTAGCAAGCAGCACCCTTGGATGACCAGAAATAAAAAGATGCATAGGTGTATTGGTGTCCGGTTTGGCTAATGGAGCAACCTTGGTGTACTTTGAACTTCCCTTGGGGTAGTGCATCAGATATCTGGCATGATGAGCAGTTCCAAAAGGGAAAAGCAGTCCTCCCCACAATTTATTCAGACAGTTGGGGCGGCAAGCTATGATATCTCTTTTTCAAGCACTCTGATTGGATCAGGTGTGCAAGATGTTTGAGATGAGTTTCTTATACTTTTTTGCTGATGTGATCTGTGTGTGTGTGAGATACAGACAGTTTTCTGCTTCCATCTCAAACTGGCACCTTAGTGGATTGAAGAACCCCTATACCCATGCTTATTTGGAGGGAGAGAGACAGCATTGCATCCCATTGAAATGAGTATTGTATGATATATGCAATGTTCTTGCTGTGCCCCCATGTTTGAACAGTGGCATGTTGTGGTTCTAAATTTGTATGTGCACTAGTAACAGTGTGCTACCGATCCAGATCTATCTGTAGTGATTTTTGAGGTGTTACAGACCAGTGTCTAAGCGCATTGTTTTGCAGTGCTGTGCCTCTGGATTTTTATTAAGGAAGCTTTTACTTTGATGAACTGTACCATCTTTGTGATACATTGTTTCATCTTCACATTGAAATACGTGACCACTTTGTCTCTTTTCTCTAATGATTTGATGGAACTGATACATTTTTATCTACTATAATCTATGCAAGATTTACATATACAGACTCTGGGGCTGGCATTTTAGGGTATAAGTTGAGGGGAAGCCCTCTGCTTTTGTGTTACATTTATTTCATTATTTAATCAATTTTCTGTCACTTTTTTTTTTAATTGGTTTTGAGATATTACATGAATGTTTTCATACAGTATATTTTGTGTTGTATTTTTTATACTAGTCATTCTCCTATTCATCGTAGTATTTACATTCTTCCCATAAATGTTAGAGTGCAGCATTATCCCTATATTTCTGCTATTTCTTTCTTTTTTTTTGTTCTATTGTCTTTTTGTTCTGATTTGTTCTTTGAATTGTTTTTGCATAGAAGCTTCAACAGAAAATGGAACATCGTTGATAATAGCACCCCTTTATTGAATAAGTTACTCAACTGTGTACTGTATTTTTGGCAAAATGAACTGGCTACTGTATAATTCACGCATGGTGAATACCACATATCAGTGACTATGAATCGCATAGGAAAGTTTAAAAGAGTAAAAAGGAATAGAAACAGATCATGGGGGTAATTCACGATAGTGCGAAGTGAGGCGAGGACTCAGTGCGAAGTGAGGCGAGGACTCCGCACCTCACTTCGCACTATCGTGAATTACCCCCTAGATCTGTTTCTATTCCTTTTTACTCTTTTAAACTTTCCTATGAGATTCATAGTCACTGATATGTGGTATTTTGTTTGTTTTTTTTACTTTATACATTTTTGTAATTTAAAAGGATATTATACTTAATCGAGAAACTATATGGCCAAACAAGAAGTTTTACTTAATACATTTGAAATAGATTTTATAATTAAAAATTACTATTTAATATCCCATTAACAAGGTAAATTGCATTGGTATGGGAAATGCAGCACAGACATTTTTATAACTATATATAAATTCTGTGTATATATATATATATATATATATTTTATTAAGTGAGAGACGGCATGCTGTTCACAGTGCCCTTTATAGACTGAAACTGTTCACAGTGCCCTCAAATGCCAAATTTACCAAGAATATGGTAGAGTCATTTTTGGAGTTTAGAGCAAATGTTATTTAAAAACATGTAATTCATGGATTGGCGTACTCTTGTTTATTTAGCAATCCAAAATATGATGAATACAGAGGCGGTTCTGGCCCTATATGCGCCCTAGGCAACCCCCCACCCGGCGTCCCTGCAGCTCAACTTTAAATCTCCCAATTGGAAAGTAATATGCTCGTAACCTCTGCACTCTGAAAAAAAAATGCTAGGGGCGCCCCTCTGGGCAGGTGGCGCCCCTAGCATTTGCCTACTCTGCCGGAACTGGATGAATATAATGTGACTTGTATTAAAATTATACTTGCATTATAAATGTAATGAATGTTTCAGAATCTGTCTATTATCACTTTTTGTTCCAGACATATCACACCTTATCAGTGTGCGTGTAAGCTTTATAACTGTGTTGGTCACACATGCACCTATTTTCTAGACAGATCAAGTTACCAACAGGCAGAGGTAGCAAGGGGTTGCTGAATATATACCGGCACATAGTGATTAAGATCAAACTTCTTCACTATATAAAGAACAAATTCAAGAAAACTGATTTGCATAATAGGATGAAGACTCCCTTAAAATAGATTTCTGTCTAGTATATGTCTTTATACCAATAGATGAATGTATAACTCTACCCTCTTTCTACTTATTCAGAAAATGGCTATCATTGCTGTATGTTTCAGATATATAATGTACATTGCACTCTTCATCTTCCAGAAGTCAGAGTCCATGGTATCTCATCTTCAACAAAAATCTTATAGGATTTCTACATTTCTGAATCTTTCATGCTGTATCCTTCCACATTGGCTGATAAAGCTTTTAGTACTGTACTATCAGGCTGGCTGTACTTATTAATCTCTTCCTACTGAGTGCTCTTAACCTTCCTTTGCTCCACTGGACTGATATTTAAGCCATTAATAGCCTTCAAAAAGTATATATCAGTCTGCTAATGTGTGTTGTGGGATGTACATGCTTGTAAAATTGTGCTGTGGTATGTGCATTCAGCTAATATAACTCCCTGCTTCTTAAAAATGTGCTTTTAAGTGAACCTGACAGGTCCACTTAAAGAATATAGAGGTAAAAGTGTGCATTCCTTTTAAGATTCAAGTACATGCAAATTTAACCGCATAGAACATTTCTGTTTATTTAATCTGGTATGACCATAGTTCATAGTCTGTTGCATATCTACTTTTCTAAATTCCTCTATATGTAACTTCACGTGCCATGCTACTTATTGCTTTCTTTAGCATTCATGATCCATTCATGTCTAATAATCTTCTTGTCTTTCTAAATCCTTCTATGACTCAAGCTTTTTCTGACTTAACTAGCCATCTCTGATCCTGACCAGGTTAGCCTGCTGAAGTCTACATTTGTAATCCCAGAACCCTTTAGCTACTTATGATTCACCCTCTAGTCAGGCCCTGTTTGAATACTTTTGAATACCACTGTTGCTGTTCCTATTCCCTGATAGCAATTTTAAAGAAAACAAAGCATTGCTAGTAAATTCTACATGAAGTGAGAAATGGCCCTATATCATTGTAACCAAACTAACTTCCACAGAGATTAAGGGGGTAATTCAGCCTAGTGCGACATGAGCTCCGGATCATTCACATCAATTCATACATGCTGTTATGCGCTCGCTGATGTCCTGCACGTGGACATCAGCAAACGCTTTAAAGGGATTCCAGTCTCGGTGAGACCACTCGAGTCGCCTCTCCGAGACTGGAATCCCTTTAAAACGTTCGCTGATGTCCACGTGCAGGACATCAGCGAGCGCATAACAGTGTGTGTGAAGTGATGCGAAGGATCCGGAGCTCACTTTGCACTATGCTGAGTTACCCCCTAAGTAGTAGATAGATTACATGAAAGACGTGAAAGAGCAGAGTCAAACGTCACCCCAAGACAATGTTCAGAATTAACAGGGTTAATGATCACATCATTAACTGAAATGGAAAAAGAGGGAGTAGGACCAGGTTTTGGTCGGAAAATAATCAGTTCAGTTTTATCAAGATTTAGTATGAGACAGTGCCGGGCCATCCTAGAGTAGATAGCCAGGAGACAGTTTTTAGTTTTGATTTCAGGGACGAAATTTATTAAGGGTGAAACGATCGCCCGAAGTTAAATTCCGTTTGCACGTGCGGAATTTCGATCGATTTCCGATCATGCAATCGGAAATTGATTGAAATTCTGGTCGTGCGATCGGAAATCGATCAAAATTCCGATCATGCGATCCGAATTCCGCACGTGCGGTAAAAATTCCGCATTTAATAAATTTCGCCCCTCAGGTGTTAACACAGGAACGGATAAGGAGCGGACATCAGCGAGCGCATTAAAGGGATTCCAGTCTCGGCGAGAGCAAAAGAGTTGCCTCACCGAGACTGGAATCCCTTTAAAGTACTCGCTGATGTCCGCGTGCAGGACATCAGTGAGAGCAGATCAGTCACTCCGAAGTGAGGCGAACACTCCGCACCTCACTTTGAACTATCCTGAATTCCCCCCAAGTGCATGAAGAATCTTAGTAAGTATGGAGTGATCAACAGTATCAGTATTGTGTACTCCTGGCCATCCAGATCAATAAGACAAACTATCTAAATTTTCACTTTAACTACTAGAAAACACTTTTAATTGTGATTATCATATTTATTTTCAGTTTGATCACTTTTCAGGAAATAATGTTGATTTGTAATGAGATTTGAAGAAAGATGGAACTCTCTTTTACATCTCTGGATAACTTTGAATAGGAGAAACAGAGATATTCAGGGTGTTATTTACTAAGGTGTGAATTGGACTGTCGAATTCTCAAACAGCGGATTCCCATAGCAAATCCACGACAATTTCCCCATTGTAAAGTTGCAACAATTTTATGAGTTAAGATTGTGACAATTTTCCCATAATAAAGTCACGACTGCGACAGTAGCAGCCTATTGTGACTGTCTTTATCTGGCGAATTCGCACCTATACTCAACAATTCAGACTTTAGTGAATAACAGTGTAACTAGAGCTGTCTCCTTTTATATTAGTAGCATTTTATGATTTGAGCACTTAGGTCCCTAATATGTTTCAAAGATGTATACATCAATGATTATAAATGTTTTAGATGGTGGATACTAATGCAAAACCATAAGAAATATATATATATATATATATATATATATATATATATATAAACAGAAAGTTAATTTGTTAATTTTTTTTGTGATCAACTGGTTTTGATGCTTTCTTTTGCTTATAAAAGATATGAATTTACTAATGTGCAAGAAAATAATTATAACATAATATAGAAATTGCATAATACAGTACCTCTACCAATATACTTTTTACATGTCTCCGATAACTACTGGAGGTACAGTAAATCACATTGTCTTTAGGAACTACCCTATATTCATAACTTTCTTTAAAAACCATTTGCAATTCATGTCCAAAACTGAATAAGCTGTAGGGCATAAGAAGACCAAACAATGTCTTCATTAAACATCTCTACTGCATTGTCTGGATGATACAGTTACATTTATCATGAAATACAGATCCCATTCATAATCCTCTTCTTCCTCTGCAGCTTGATCCTGTGCGCGCCTGTGGAGCTTCCGGGAGGT
>WMED01010475.1:0-15749 GCA_019650415.1 Pipa parva | reverse complement strand
GGGGCATCAGTGGTGGGTCGGGGAGGCTTCACTTACCCCATCCAACAGGCACTGCGGCTGTTACAGCTTCTTCCCTTCTGCTTCTGACACACTGTTGAAAATCAAAGCCGGAAGTACTGAATACACGTGCTCCCGGCTTTCTATTGGCTCATGTGCTTTGGGGCACATGACAAACCCCCTCCTAACCTGATGTAGCGTTTCATTGGCCGTTGTGAGCCCCCTAAATGCCGGTGAGTAGATACTAGCGCGTTAGCAGCCAACGGATGGAGAGGCAACACCGTAGTATCTATAAAGGGTGGCTTCGAATGGGTTAAATGTTGTTTTAGCATTACTTTATCGTCTACTGCTGTTCTTTGGGTCCCTTGGTACCGCACCACATGATAGTGACACACACACAGAAAACACATTACCATCATGCGGCTGGTAAAGCGCTTTGCCCCCTCCCACCTGTCCATCAAACCTTCGCTGGATCTGGAAACCAGAAAACCGGTCCTGATCCAACAAAGGTTGGGGACCGCTGGTCTAATATAGCTGTCTATATTCTGTGTAGAATCTAATTTATTAAAATTCCAAGATCTCTATTTGTTAATCTGTACAAACTTTTGCTTGTCTAATTCTGAGTCATGTTAACAAACAATTTGCTTGTGTAAAAACTCCTTCATCTGCCTTTTTTTCAGTAAATACATATTAGATCTTGTCTGGAGGAAGTCGTAAAAAAAATATACTAAATTGGGATTAGAGAAAATATGGATATTTGTGGATATAATGTCTTATTTTTTTGTGGAAAACAGAAGAAAAATATCATGAAAGAAGAAATGTGATGTACAATTACAATATACATATGAGGATTTTGAATTATTAATGATTATTATATTATAAAGGAGGCCTGCAGCTGAAACAAAAGCTTAGCTTTGATGCTATTATGACTAGCGTGAAAGTAAGATGGAGGCTGTTTACTGTTGCCTGCATGATTAAGTGCATGCACAGGTAGTTTTAGAATTGTATATTGATTTAATAAGCAAACTATCTGAAACTGCTCAAAGCATCAATAACATTAAAAAATAGTCAGCTATAAAGTTATTGTTCCTATCAAAGCTACAATATTTAAGTTACTAATGCTCAATGCAAGAAAAAAAAATAAACCAGCTTCACACTGGTTCCTGTACCCATGAAAGCACAGTCTAGTCTGCCTCCATACATGGCAATAACAGCACAGTTCAAGCTGTCATTGCCATCTTAGACTCAGGTATTGTTTTAGGTGCCTCATTTTTATTTATAACTTTTGTTCTCCTTTAAAGAAGTAAAAATTTGGGGCTTAATGCCAAGCATTAATATAAACAATAAAAATACATGACAATAAAAAAACAAGACTAAATTCCTCATTTAACCCCTTTAATTTCTGAGTTAGCAGGCCCCATATCTACAATATACATGGTTTCAATGGCTATCTAGGCTTAATGTGTCTGGGTTATGTTTATGTTAAAAGAAAAATGTTTACATATTGCGTTTTTCTTTTTTATCCTAAATTGTGGATTTTTTTTTTTAAATTGCTCAAAGTAAATTTACAAATGTTCAATTTATGTTAATTTAGTCTAACTTTAATAGCCCGTGGGATCTGGCCCACATAGATCAGACCACAAGGGCATTTAATAAAATAAACAACGGCTACATTATTACAGGTAAAACGCCCATTGATTTGATGTTTAGTACTCATATAGTGATGCACTATATATTTTCTAAAAATAGTAGCAGAACAGAGTTGGCAATTTAAACAAGACAAAAAAGACAAAGCTCCCTTTATACAATAACAGGGATCAACAGGATTTTTCACTCTTACGTTTCAAGGTAAAAAACTTCATTGCCTATCATTTAACCCCTCCGCTTTTATGAAAACTTTAGGTAAGGAGCCTCTAAAATGCTACCATATTTATGATCCTGTTCTAAAACACATTAATGTTTTAACATGATCCTTTGTATTTGTGGAAAGATCCTTGTACTTCTGTTTATTTTGAGAATGTATTTAAGTATTCTGTACAAATAGTTGTTTTACCTCCATTTATGGCCATTACATATTCAGTTAGATGTGACTTGTTTTAGTAAATAGCTGAGCATCAAAATATCTAACAGTTCTGACTGAAGAAATGTGAAGTCTCAAATTCCACAGGGACAGAAGACTGGGGCAAGGGAATATCTTAATATTGACAAAGGAATTACAACAAAGGTCATATAACATTTTTGGTATTATCATTACTGTCAGCATAAGGCTACCTAAAATCCAGGGAATTCAATCTTGACGTAGCTTTCTCACCTTAGGCTTTGATTCTGAACATTTGTTACTTGGGTACAATCATGTGCTGAAACATGGTTATAGAAAACACAGTTGTACAGGTTAAGTCAGTTATGAGTCAGAGCAGATAGTAATAGACTTATGAGACAGTTGTGTAACTGCAAGCAAGCTCAAGATTTACATAGGGCTGGGGATTAATGAATGAACCTATGTAATGATATGCAATAGTCTACTAGAACAGCTTAGTACACTCAGCACAGCCCCACTAAATAAAACAAGTATAATAAAGAATGAACCCAAGAACCTGTTTGCAAAATAGTAGGTAAGACAGGAGTGCAGTACTGTCATAGCTTCTGAGCACATTCATGGTACTGGTGACAATAAGACAAATACAGCTTTGGGCTGTAGCGTACAAATTCTGGTGCTAGTATCCACAGCCACTATATTGGATTCTTACATATATGCTAACCCTGAATCCTGGCACATCATCGCACATATTGTTTGGCTAGTTGGGTTATGTCACTTGGTTCATTAAACTGTGAATATTAATAAGTCAAACACTGGTTTTCATACATGCTCTGTAAGAAATCAATGCCCAGGAAAACGAATACTACAAAGCCAGTAATGTACTTGTTAAATAATGCATAGAGAAGAAGCAAAAATAATCAAGTAACTTGGAAGGGGAAGGCTGGCATGTAGGCTAAATGAACAAATATGATTCATTAGGAGCTTTTAGTTCTTCCTGGAACTACCTATATTTCAGCATGTGTTACTAATAAAATATGACTTGATTGTTACCTAAGTCACAAATATAGACAAACACAATCTAAAACTAATAACACTATAATCATGTCTTTTATTGAGAACTTACAGTAAACATACACATTACAGTAAGAAAATATCAATAATTAAATTAATTTGTGTAACAGCAATTAACTCCACCAAATGTTTTCTATAGCAGAAAATAAGCTTTACAGAATTGTAAGAAGGAATTCTGCATTATGTCTTCAACAAAATGTGTTTCAGTTCATCCACTACCCTGGGATGCTTTGCATGCACGACTCACTACAGGCTATCCCACAACATTATATTGAGGTTAAGGTAAGAAATTCAAAACTTACTTCCAGTCTCAGTTCTCATCATCCAAAAAACTGACGCAACCTCTATTTAAAGAGCCACTAGAAGGCAGGAAAGTATAACATGTGAATGCAAGACAATGAAAAAGCATTTTAAATAAACCATTTAACTTAAAACTGTCTTTTAAAATCCAAGTCTTAAATGCTGCCTACACCTTCACATACTAAAAAACCAGTGATGAATAATTCAACAAAAAAAAAAATAGGTGAACAGATAAAAGAAATATGCATTAAATAGTCAATTTAATATCTATATATGAATCTATAGGGAATTGAGAAATCAACTAGACTCCATGCAGTGATCAATATGCAGCCTTAGGAGAATATGGATGCACAGTATCCTTTAATACAAGACATTTATTCATATTCTCCTATGGCCATACGTTGATCACCGCATATGTCTAGGCTGATCATGCTGAGTTGCAGTTTGAAGAATAATATAAATGCTTTGCCAGCACTGAATGATGAATTAATCAATGATTGAAAGTGTCACTGATACACTGACACACAGAATTTCTGTGTCTATCAACAGTAAAATAGTTTATCAGCTAAGAGATCAATTTCATGTAAAAATCATAGATGACAATGCTTAATTTGAAACCTATTTCACCTCAGCAAGGCTAGCCAGCAAACTTTATTTTCTACAGTGAGTACTTCTTAACTAGTTATTACAATTTAATCTAATGGCATTTGGAGTGTTTTGTTACAACAGCAGTTTCCCAGGGCAAGAAAGTACTTTGTACATTGCAAACCAATGTTTGCCACTTGAAAACACGGCCACATGTGTTTCACCACTAAAACTTGGCTACTTGTGTATTTGTGAGTGGTAAGGTACACAGTACATGCCAGCAGCTGTATGTTAAGTTTTGGAAGGTTCCAAAATTTAGTTTTGCCATTGTCTCCTTATCATTAGCAAAATTAACCCATAATAGCGCACATGAAATCATTCATTCTGCAACTGAAAAGTTTGCTGTTCAAATGTGGAGTGAACTGTCTACCAGAGAATGTACAGGACACCTAGTATATATACTAAGCCAGGTATGTTAATATATCAAAGGCCAGGTATGTTTCTACTATGTTATAGAGTATTCCAGTGGAGTCAGGTAGGGTGTGGGTGTGTGGGATCCCTTTGATTCTGCTGTCCTTGGGCAGCCACCTACTGCTGGGGTGCCATTCTAATTAGATTCTTTTATTTTTCTAGTGTTACTGGCACTTTAAGATATCTGATGACATAGTTCAAGCCCTGGTCACTATATTTCCTTATAAAAAAGGTTAAAGCCTTTTACACAAGATTTGAAGGGGCTTATTCATGAAATAAGAATTTGATTGTTGAAGTGTATTTGCGTCACTTTGGGTTGTGATGCTCTGATAGTCACAAATTCTCTTCTCCTTTTTCACTAAGCAGTGTTTTCCCATAGAAAAGAAGAACACAGCATTGGACAGTATCTCTTGCAAAGCGCAGAATAGTCAGCTGGACAGTAGAAGCCATTCCATCATCCCACTAATTTGCTTCGATTTGGCTAAGTAATACTGCTGAATGTGCCACAGTAAGTTGCCAAATTTGCTACTTCAACAGATTCTGACGCTTGAAGAATATGTGAATTACCTGTTACGTGTCCACACAAAGTGATGTGAAGAGCTGTACAAGTATTGGAGTGTCTTATGCGTCCAAATTGGTAACAAATTCACCACATCTCAGAGTTTTCTGAATATTTGAACGTGGGGAAGTGGCAAATGAATGTGAGTTCGGACCCTTAGTCAACTGTTTGGAATTTAAGGAATAAGCCCCTAGGAGTCAGTGGTTAAAACAAATGAAAAATGTTTCAAATACCTTAATGTGCTTTTGTTGTGTCATATTTTAAACAGTATACAACGATTCAAAGTACTTCTTGATTTTGTGAGTTAGGGGTCAGTGGTTTCAAAAGACCACCAAAAATACATCTGTATAACATACTGAGCTTTAACTCAAATTGATGTGCTTATTACAACTCCAGTGAAGCCCTCAGGGTAATTTCTCGCCACTTTGCTGCTAAGAATTGTTTTGCTTTTAAACAGAGTAAGTAGGGTTTCTCTGCATCACAGCGGTCTCGATCATATAATACTTGTGCTTATGTTTTTATTCATTTAGTTTCTCTTTTAAATTTAGTTACTGTAATTATTTTATGTGATAAGATTACTAGATCATTTGAAAAATCAGGGGTAATTATCAAAAATACAATTAGCCACAAGATGCTGATTGAAAATTCATGCTATTAAATTAGGAACTAACAATTTGCAATCAGCACAGCCCTAATTGTGTTTTTTTTTTTTTTTTAATAAATGGTCCTGATTTTTCAGATGACATTGTAAGCTTAATTTATGAGGCCTTGCAGTGTCGTGATAAAATGTCCACTATACAGGGAGAGTCAACAAAAGCTTTGGATCAGTAAATTTGTGACAATTGTACCCTGAAATACGTATGTGCCAATATATATGTGTAAGAAAATAGAAATGGTAGTATTCCATTTCCTTATACACTTTATGTATTCAGAACCATTTAGAAATATGTTATGCTAAGGATGTGTTATTTGCTCCATCTATTGGAGCTATGTATTAATCACTATAGAAATGTAATCATATTTGTTATAACTGGGAGGAGTGTTTCGCCAGATCTTATATAAGTTAGTGTCCAGGAAGTAGGAGGGTCTTTGGATCTCTGGCCTCCACCGGGCTTGGTGGATGGTACCTGCTTCCAGTTGAAGGTAGCTGGGTTCCTGTGTTAGACCACTGCAAAGTGATAGTTACTACTGCTCAAGAAAGGGTATTATCCCTAAATGAATCACAGATCAGAAGTCTCAAGGAGAAGGGTCTTTGGGAATAATCCTGTAAGTCTGGAGGTGCCAGTACATAGTGAAAAAGACCCAGGCATTGGAACGCAGGCTGAGTTCAAAATAGTGTCACATATGTATTATCTAAGATTATGGCAAAATCAATACAGACCTGCATTTTGCAGAATGCGTAAGTCTCCCTCTTTTAAAGGTAAGATTGGTGTGTATGGCAGTAGAATATTGGCAACAGTTAAAACATAAGCTATAAAAGTGTGGTTCTACAGCTACAGCTGCAACTTGTCTATTTAAAGTGTCTTATTGGGTAAATTCCATGGCAGCTAAAGGCCAGACCAGAATGTTTGGATCTTAATGGGGCACTTACATCAAATTAATGGACACCACCACAAAGTTTTTTGGTAGAAAATCATTGGCCACTGCTTTTAGTAATTATAATTAACATGCAAACAACATTATGCCAACGGTTGCTAAGCATCGACCGGAATGAATTACACCACATCAAATGACAGGAGTCTCAGATTGCCCAATCAATCGACCAAAGCCATAAGCCACTGGTCTACTAAGGATCACCCATACCTCATCAATTATAACCTCCATGTCAGTGCTATAACTTTTTTGCCAAAAGCTGTGACATATAAAACATATTGTTCAACTGTATTTGTTTTAACTTTTTTTTATAGAACAATAGCCTTTTGTAACTCTAATTAGGGCGAAATTTAATAAAATCAAAAATCGCGATATCAAACAATTTTTTACCGATATCATGATATTGATATTGCCGATTTAACTATATCGGTAATATCAATATTGTGATGTTGAAATTCGAACTAAATGTTTAAACCATTGATTTCAATGGCAAAAATCCATAATAACGCTGGAAAATTAGCTTTATCACGATATCGGTAATATCGATATCGGAAAAAATCATTCGATATCGCAATTTCGGTAATGTTTACGATTTTAATAAATTTCGCCCTTATAAGACTGCGTTCACACTAGCGTATGATGCACAGAACATCATATGCTAGTGTGAAAGAAAAAAAGCTCAATGAAAACCTATGTACTTACTTCGTTCCGGACACACTAGTAAACGCCGTGTCGGAATGTTGGGCGTCGCATTTTGGTCAGTGTATGATATGCTGCGCACAAAATGTGGCCAGACAGGAACCCTTTGCACCTAAGGGTGACTTTCAGTGGGGCAGGGAAAAGCGAGGCATAACCTTTGTGCACTAACACCATAAGCACGAACATTTTAATTGCTTGTCTAACATGCTTCACAGAATAAATTCTATTAATATTTGTGCTGTAACTTCACAAACATGAACATGATACTATTTTAGTGATGGTATTAGCTGAATGTATAGCATTTACTGAGAAAGTCTTTTTTGAATTTCCACTTATTATATTAGAAGACTAATGGAGAAAAATGTGCTTTTTTTTAGTCTTTGGGGCCCTCTGATTTGTGCAGCATCAGATGTATGGACTCAGCACTGTATTATTTTTTTGGGCCAGAAATGCCTTGGAGCATGTTTTTATAAATGCCTTTTATTAATATGTACCAGTTTAGCCAGCTGGAGTTATTAAGAGATAATTAGCAACTCGTGTATGAATTACAGTTTTTCTTTACTACCAATATAATATTCTAATGAATGAATGATTTAAGCAATATAGTATAAAGCATAGAGGGGGTTATTCACTAAGGTGCGAATTCGACTGTCAAATTCACAAACAGCGGATTCCCATAGCAAATCCGCGACAATTTACCCATTGTAAAGACACAACAATTTTTTAATGTTAACATTGCAAACTTCCCATAATAAAGTTGCGATTGCGACAATATTCTCATTATAAAGACGTGACTGCGACAGTAGCAGCCTATTGCGACTGTCTTTATCTGGTGAATTCACACCTATACACGAATTCACGATAGTCCGAAGTGAGGTGCAGAGTGTTCGCCTCACTTCGGACTGACTAATCTGCGCTCGCTGATGTCCTGCACGCGGACATCAGCGAGCGCACATCAGCGAGCGCATTAAAGCGATCCCAGTCTCGGCGAGGAATCTCTCGAGGACATCAGTGAGCGCAGGTCAGTCAGTCCGAAGTGAGGTGAACTCTCCGCACCTCACTTCAGACTATCGTGAATTCCCCCCTCAGACTTTAGTGATTAACCCCCAGAGTCTCATTGTCAAAAGTCTGAATAGTCACATATAGCTCTGAATTCACACGTATTCACCACTTCCCCATGTTCACTTATTATAAAGCACTTATTATAAAGTCTACAAAGTAGTGAATACAGGACTGATTCGGGCATCTACGATAGTTGCAAACTTATACAGCTCTCTTTGTGTGTGCATGCACAGGTACTTCTACTATTGACTAAGCGGAAGAGTGTGTCAAAGGTGTACTGTAAATGCAACCAGATGTACTGCTCTGAATTCACCTGTTTGAATTCACCACTTCAGACTGGCAAATTGGGGGGGTTGATGACAGGGCTCTGGTGTTGCATAAGGTGACTATTTCATCAAAAAGTAATAATAGCGACTACAATTAAATGACAACATGACCTAGTGGGATATGGTGAAACTGATGTCACTGTCCTTCACTTGTCAAATTCACCTCACTCCGCATGACTTCTCATCCTATTTCTATCTGACTGACTACACCACACTATGCATGCGACAGAGTTCTCCACTGTCTACTTGTTTGACAAGTGTATTCTCCACTGAATTTGCATCTATTTTGGTGATGCAAATTGAATTGTAACAAGGTGAATTCACCCTTTTGACAATGAGGCCCATAAAGTTTTTTTTTTTAATTAAAAGTTGTAGAGCTCAATTTAATTTATTAAGAGTTTTTATTATTATTATTTTCTCGTTTATTAAATGTAGATGATTTTTTTAAGTGATTTAAAATTTAAGAAAGGCTCCTGTAGTTTTTTTTTTTGGTGGATGCCTGTTTCTTTCAATAATTGATTGTTGGCATGGTTGCTACCTTATCCCTTTAAAGCAGCGGTTCTCAACCTTGTTGAGACTGCGACCCCCCTCTGACGTCACCGCGCCGCGCGGTGTGATGACGCTTCGGCCGAACATCATATATATATATATATGTATATATAAATCCTTGTAAATATCTGAAATTAATTTATATAAAATTCTTCTTAGAATGTCTCCAATATTGTGGCTGGCTGCTTCTTAAAAGAGAATTCATTGATGTCCATCTTCCATAACTCTGTTCCCATTTGGACTGGCATGACAATATTCAAATACAACACTTGTTATCTTTCAACTTGAGTTCATGAATTGTATTCATTTCTGTCTGTTGTTATCTGCATTGATAGTTGCCATGTTGTTTAAAACTACACAGCTAAATATCATAATTTATAGATACAATTTTTATTTTTTAACGTTACTGTTCTTTTAATTGCTAAGTTTATCATAACAGACCATCTTGCAACCAGAGCAGTTAAGTTACGGTTTCCCCAGGTTCGCAGTTCCCAGCCTTCCATGTGCAACAGTACAGTTCATCCAAACCAGGGTACCAAACAGTAGCTCCTACTTACTTTATAATATCAAAATAATATCTATTAGGGGAGCCAAGAGAAGCATGTAAGTACAAAGCAACTGGTTGTCACTGGATTGCTAGAAACTGTACATCATTAAAGGGATTGTTCATATGTATTTAACTTGCTGAATAATGAAAGATCATCTGTTAAACTCTTCTTTTTCAATTACTTTTTATGTAAAATTATCCTGCTGCGATGGTACTGAGCATTGAAAAGAACAGATGGCTTCAGTATTTTTCTGCTCATGCTTCTTCTCATTTCCACATTTACAGATAGAAGCAAAAGCAGCCTATGCCCATTCATGTGTAGCAGCATCACTGCAGGGGATAGGTTTATGAGAATGGCACAAGTAGTCAATAACTACAAGCCACACGTGGAAAGTGAGCTTGTTTAAAAGAAGGTAAGGCTGGGGTAAAATGTACCTTTAATGTTTACATTAGAAATCTTTATATACAAAATCCAGGGGAATTTATCAACAGAGGCAAATCTTTCCACAGATCTACAGATCTTAAGCCATTGCAACCAATCAGCTGTTAGCACTAACCAGCACAGGGAAATTAGAAGCTAGGCCTAGGGGTAAGCACTCCCAATTGAAAATTTACAGTGTAATTATAAAAAGGAAAGATAGGCCCTTATTGCATATTTGTATATCTTGTTTGCTTTAAACTAGGTTGCTTCTCAAGGTACTCATCACAACATTGTTTTTAGGGAGTTTTGTCCTGTCAGAATGTTGTGTGCGCCATTTTCCTAAAAGAACAGTAACTCAATAAAATAAAAAAGGCCTCAAATACATTTATTCTTGCTATATATTCAAATGGTGCTTCCAAAAATTATAAATTGTGTCTAGAAAGCATTATATTAAGCTTTATAAATGAGCCGACCAATTAGAAAGATCGCCATGGGGAATAACAACAGTATTGCCTCATTTTTCCTCATTCGAAATGGAAAATCTAGTCAGCTGTACCCTGACCAGATCTGGATACATGCACTGCAGAGCCACTGGTTGAAATTTACATTTGGCACCTGTTAAGTAACCACTGTTGATTTAAGGTAAGTAAAGGGTATGCAGAAAACAAAATATTGCCAAATATAAGTATAACAAGACTGTTGTTTGCTGTTTATGCTGTTCAGTGGTCATTGTGAACTGTACAAACTCTGCAGCATTGGCTGAGTCTTTTATGCATTTGCCATAAAAAAGCCATCCGGTGCAAAGTTCAGAAAAAGAAGAAAGATAATAGAAGAAGAAGCAAGTAAACTCTCACAGCAATTGCAAAAATGGATACAACCAACAATAAGTACAGGAGAAATAGAAGCAGGCAAGTTTGAAATGCCTTCAAGTCCAAAGGCTGGTACAAGTCTTGAATCAAACTGTATGAAAGCCAGTAGGCACGATTTTGTCAGTGACCCTGATTCTGAAATTGTCATTGAACATGAGAGAAGATCAAGAGAAATGAGCCCAAAGTCAGAAAATGACAGTGACATGGAAGAAAGTGCAACAGCTTCCAATGATATCCAGTGAAGATATCACAGCTGAAAGGAGAGATGCTTTAAAGATAAATCTTAACTGTCCACCTTCCTGGCCAGATATTACAGACAAAATTTGATAATACCTTAAAGGGAAGGGTCCTGAACAAAGAAAGGATGCTAATTTTGGAAGATCCCAAGAAAAGCATTGTTTCAGTCCATATTTGTACACAAAACATTGAGCATATATGGATGATATTCTCTATAATCTCTATTGTACTGTTTTCCATGTATTTTGTTTGGGAAACACAATTCTGCTGTAACAGACCCAGAAAAGGGTTACAGAGATTGGAAACATTTACATCCACAGATTCCAATACATGAAAATTCAGCAGACCATCATCAAAATGTTTCTAAGTGGAAACTGTTGGAAAAAAAGAATGTGGGATGGGCACTTCATTGACAGTGAGCTGGACAAAGTAGAAGTGGCACAATATATTTGTAACACAGCAGTTGCTCCAGTCCTGTGATTGGAACCTTGGACGTTCTGTTCACAGGTAATGATCTTTCCTCTATGCCACTGAGCCGCTTGTGGGTTTTATCCCTTTTCGTTTACTAGTGTCTGTTTCCAGTCCAGCTCACTCCTGTTTTCCCGCCTTGCACAGGTGCCTTGTATTATAGGATTCATTTGCCAGCTCCAATCCCCATTAGGCTCTGCCTATATATACTCTCTATAGTATAGGCCTTTCCTGAGTCCTGCTGGTATCCTGTTTCCCTGCTCCTGGCTTTGTGTTTCCAGTTCTCGGAAGTTCCCTCCTACTCTTCTGGAACAACTAGAGCACCACCAGTGGGTGGCTTCCCCAGGGGCCGGGACCTGCTCATTGAAAATCTTCTACAAATTATTTGTTCAGTGAAATTCAGAATGAATTTATTAACATAGTGGAAAACAGAGTTTTTTTAGATATAAAATCAAAGAAGCCAAGTATTACTCATTGCTGTTTTATTGTACTCCCGATGTGTCCTCTCAGGAGCAAATGATTCAGATCATACGGTATGTTACAATGGTTGATGGGAAGGTAACTATTGAAGAAAGCTTTATTGACTTTGTTCACACCGAAGAGAAAACTGGACATGGGCTAGATTTAGAATTTTTAAACAAGTTACAAGTTCCTTAAGGATGCAAGAGGCCATGGCTACAATAATGCAGAAAACATGGCAGGAAAATATAAGTGAGTACAGGTTAGAGTGTTGCAAGAAAATACATTTGCAAGATTTGTACCATATGAAGTACATAGCTTAAACCTGGCTGGTGTACATTCAGCATCTGCGAGTCCTGCAATGAAAACATTTTTTGGTAAAATACAAAGAATGTTTACATTGTTCTCTAGATCCACTACCCGCTAGGAAATGCTTACAGCAATAGTTAAAATCACTCTAAATAGCCATGAAGATACCAGATGGTCTTCAAGGGCAAATGCTGTGCACCTTATTTGTCTAGAACAAAATTTTAGGTCACATTGACCGAGTAAATCACACCCTACAGACCAAAGATATATCTATACTACAGGAATCAAAAAGAATTAATGATCTCATAGAAGCAGTCCAGGAGATGCGCAACATGGATGTTTAGGAGACCTATCGTATGCTGCAGAAACTTGTGAAAAACTAGATCTTCCTTCAGCTTTCCCTGAAAATAAGAGAAAAAAAATTGAAAGGCAAGCATCCTATGAGTCAGCTGATGAGTGAGTTAATATTACAGCAGAAGATCTGTTCAGGATTGACCTTAATCAGGTGTTTGATGTACTTATCGCTGATTTAACATGGAAACCAAAATCTTTCATGAAAACGTCAGTGGATTTTGAGTTTCTTTTATGTCCGGTGCTGGTCACAATGGAGACAATGGTATTACAAAAATCAGCAGCTCATCTCGCTCTTAAATACAGCAATGATCTGTATGTTGCTCTCTGAATTGAGAGTTTTAAATTTCAATTGGATGTCATATTGCCTGAGGTAAAAACTGCAACATCCCTGGATCTGTGTCAGATGATACAAGATTATACAGTTGCAGCTTGCTATCCAACTATTAACACTGCATTGCGCATTTACTGGCTCTGCCTGTCACCATTGCTTCCTGTGAAAGAAGCCTCAGTAAGCTGAAACTTATTAAAAAAATATTTGCGTTCATGTATGGAACAAAAGAGGCTTTCAAACCTTAGCATTCTTTCTATTGAATATGCAACAGCAAAGCAAACAGACTTTCATGAAGTGGTAGGTAATTTCACTTCACTAAAAGCAAGAAAAATTGCACTGTGATTTTGTTTCTTGATTTTGCACTTTGTTTCACTTTTTTTTTTTATTGAAAGTTGTGTTTGCACTTTTCTGGTTTAAATACTTTCCTATAAAAGACAATTACATTAACTTTAGGATTATTTAAATAAGTTTCTATAGAACCCAGCTGTATTTGCACTGTTTCTGTAAATCATTTGGAATATACTTAAAGGGGACGTTCATAATTGCTAAATAATGCATAATAAGAAAGTGTGTTTAAGCAGCATACGCAGACGATCTCCTATTCTTTATTACAAACCCAATAATCTCCATACCAAACCTATGCAAACAACTAGATGAATACAATATCTACAGCTTCTTCAAAATAAATTACTCAAAGTCATTGGCATTAAACGTTTCAATACCAAACGACGCAATACAAGGAATCTCACAAAAATTCTCATTCCAATGGACAAACAATCACTTCACATACTTAGGACTAAAAATTTCCAAAAACTACAGAGTGGGTAGACCTCAACTACAAAACTCTATTAGCAACCATTAAAAAAGATTTATGCACATGGATAAATAAACCCATTTCATGGCTAGGCAGAATAAGCATTATTAAAATGAACATACTTCCCGCATATTATATCTCTTCCAAACTCTGCCAATACATATTCCAGAGAGTCTGATAGAAACCCTCACCCAACATATAGGGAATTTTATATGGAACAAAAAGCAACCTAGACTTAGAAGAGATATTCTACACCTGCACAAGCTGCAAGGATGCTTAGGACTATTCAATCTTAAAAAATATTATCAAGCGTCAACAGAATCTTAGATTGGACACACAACAACGATTCCAAATTATGGGTTTCAATAGAACAGCAAAACTTTCTCACTTACCTACCACACATACCTTGGATAAATAAAAAGAATAAACACATTATTTATGAAGATCACCCACTCATGACAAATACACTATGCATATGGGACTCAGTCAAAGAAAAATACAAGCTCACCACACAAACATCCCCATTAATCCCAATATTAAACAATCCCAACTTCCCACCAGGCATGAATAAATCCCAAATCCAAAAATGGCTGATAGAAGACAAACTTCAATTCTATCAATTAATAAATACAAACAATCCAATCACAAAAGAAAAACTTCAACAAGCCTTCCCTTTCAACACAAACGACTGCCTAAAATATATGCAAATACAACATTACTTTTGGACACTAGGGGGAGCCCCAATACTAGGCAGAAAACTAACTGAATTTGAAAAAAGATGTACAGATCAAGAACATACCAGCAGACCTTTATCGTTATTATACAAATATTTAACTGAAAACCAAACAAAACCAGAATTGACACAGATAAGGAAATGGAACAATAACCTTAACATACAAATCACAGAAAAACAACATAAAAAAAGCCTAGCAAGAGTACACAAAAGCTCCAGATGCCTGCGCATAATAGAAACTAACTACAAGATCATAACCAGATGATATCATACACCAGCTAAACTGCACGCAATGTACCCGACAACACGAAATGCATACTGGAGATGCACAAGCAGAATAGGGCACATACTACATATAATCTGGACATGTCCAATAATTCAGCAATACTGGTCTGAGATACTGGACATATCTGATGAAATACTAGAGGAATACATCCCCAGAACACCCGAATACATTTTGCTATACATATCACAAGAAGATCATTTCATTAGCCAATTAGAAACACAATTAATTAATGCAGCAAAAATTCTGATACAATTACACTGGAAAAGCACTTCCCCACCAACAACTAAAGAATTAGTTAAGAAAGTACTAGAAATAATCAAATTTGAAGAACTGTCAGCACATGACCACAAACATAAAATAAACACCCAAATGATCTGGCATAGATGGTATATACACTGTATTCACAGAAACAAAAAATACGAAGAAATCCTTTACAACAAAACTTAAATGCATGGTATGCTCCAAATTACCCATTACACCCTCTCCCCACACATCCTCCCACTCCCCCCAACCTTACCCACACTTCTTCCCTAAACCATCCATTACACCACATTCCTCCCCAAACATATGATAACCACCCAACATCACAAAAAGAAACAAAGACATTATAATACATTAGCAGATCACAGGGCCGGTCCTGGCTAGATTTGCGCCCTGGGCGAACCACCCCT
>WMED01010474.1:0-15750 GCA_019650415.1 Pipa parva | reverse complement strand
ATAGCTCCAAAGATAAACTATCTGTATTGAATGGTTTGGAATGTAAATATGGAAACTCTGGAAATTCCCCTTGGATTAGATCCATCTGATGCTCTGATGCTCTGATGCTCTGATGCTTGATATTGCAGTTGCTGTATTATTGTAAATTACGTTTTTCTAGCTATTTAATATTACATTATACTGTATATATATATATATATATATATATATATATATATAGATTGCAATAGTTTGTGATATCTTTTTATTGGACTAACAGTCAGTATAGAGACAAGCTTTCAAGAGGTTTGTCCTCCCTTTATCAAGTCTCAAGCAATACTAAGTTCAGGAGGGGGTTACAGAGAGACCATAGAGACAGGCATAAAGATATTATACTAAAATAAACAGACTATTGGAGCAGTGGTAGATATTGCTAGGAGTCAGCCAAAGTTGACAAGTAATGGTCAGTGATGAGGGGAAATGGTGGTGGAATTCTCTACTCATTTTTTTTTATTTACACATCTATAAACTGTATTTAGTAGCAGCATATTGAATTTATGAAAACTATGGAAAACTATTTAGTCATGGTAAATGTCATTCATAGCACATTTCAGCTACACATTTTTCTTTCTTTTACACCTGCTTTTCTTGCTTATTAGCCATTATTGCTAGTACTGTGTTTATGTTGTCATCAGTGGGGGTGCAGGAGAAGTGCTATAAAGAAAATGCAGATCATGTCTCACAGTCATGTCAGTTTACAGTATATTGGTAAAGGTTCTCTTCTTTAAAAAAATTAAATTCATAAATGGAAAGAACATGACTAACCTGGGAGAAAAGTTGTTAGCTTGCTAAGGATTGGGTTGTAAAAGTAGGGATATAGCATTAGTTTGATGGATTCTATTTGTGGGAGTGGATTCTACATGTTCGGGCAGGCTGTACCCCCCATGCCCCTAATACAGTGGAATTTTTCTGACTGTTAAAATAGAGCAAGATGCCTTTGTCACAGCTAGAATGTTTAGTGGAGATTCCTAGGCAAAGTGGGTAGTATGTTTAAAGACGTGTTGTCGTTTGTTAAATTGTTGGTATTTTGAAGACCAGTAGTGGTGTTATTCCAGTTTTGTTAAAATATGGCCCATTTGCTTAGTATTATGGTTTATTATAGCTGTGGCCCTCCTCCCCTCATTTTAATATTGGATGTTTAATTATAATAAAAAAATGTTATTTAAAGTTGTGGATTAAGAATTGAATAAAAGTGTTATTTTGCATATTATCTAGTGTGTATTGATTTTATTGGTGTTCAATATAGTTCAGGTTGGCACTGATCAGTTCGAACCATGGATAGTCGTAAGTTGTTATTTTTTTGCCGAGCTAGCATACTAATATTTGTTAATGATCAAGATGTGACATTTAACCATTTCACGATATTGAATTTTTGCATTGAAATTATCAATAATATGGATTTTCCATAGAAATAAATAGATTGAAAGTTTTGAATGAATTTTTGATATTGCAGTAAACAGATTCCTTCTTTGTATAAATTACTATTCGATATCGCGTCAAAATTATTGATACCGTGATATCATTTTTGATTTTATTAAGTTTTGGCCTCAAATGTCAGAAATAATATGGCATCACCTTAAACGGGAATTTTCGAATCCAGAACATAAGGAACAGTACTGTGAACTATCAGTAAAATGTAAGAGAGCATAAAGAATGCATAGTTTATTCACTGAAATAAAGCAGGACTGTACAACTGGAGGACAGGGGTTAGATGTTGCCCTCCAAGGGAGCCTGCCCAAGAACTCTATTTACTTTTGAAGTATGATATCATATTAATAGGTTCTGGCGCCCATTATAAGGGTTAGTAGAAGTTGGAGAGTGCTGCAATAAAGGAACAGAAGTTTAATTTGCATTCCAACTGACTGAAAATAAAGTACAATTTGCAAATGAACAATATAAAAGTCCAGTTAAATACCCATTGTTAAACATTACCCATAATGTACAATGGATATAGGGAAACATATTTTATACACCCCAGACAAGTTTCCTTTCTTATGGATATGGGCAACTGCTTAGAAACTGAGGACTTTGAAGCCTTAAACTCATATGAAAGTTTATCCTATTAAGTACAGTTTGTAGCCATTGGCTTTATAGCCTATTTATATGTAAATTTAAAGGGTATGTAAACCTGGTCTATAAAGAACGCTAGATTTACTTATTGTCAAGCTATATAGTGATTGAGAAACTCCTGGCTCACATCTTAATTCAGCAGAGCTCAATATCCCCCTGTAACTGCTTTGTTCCTCTGAACGATTTTTCTGCTCCTCTCTCCACAGCCGACCCCAGAGGTGGTTGAACAGCTTTCATCTGCGCATGCTCAGGGTTAGGAACAGACTTTTTATATAAGGAGAAGCAAAAGGGATTCTAAACAATAACAGGCTCTCTGAATAGTGAGTGATGTCATTAAGGAGGTGGGTCTTATCAACACTAAATAGCAAGAGCCTGTACACAGAAGGGCTGGGGGAGCAAGGCTGTTTAAACAAGAGGCAGGTACTACAAACCCCAAAAACATTTTTACACTTTAATGTTTAAGTTGGCTTTCTATATGTATACATGTCAGATAGAAATAATGTTTTATTCAAACTTTTCATAACCTTTAAGTTTATAATAAATATATTAAAACCCCAGTAGAGTGATACTGGTTTCAGTAGTATTAGTCCAAATAGGTTAAAAGGAAACATGAGATTGTTTGTTAGTTCATTTCAACTGTTAATTCAAATAAAGTATCACTAAATACCACAATACTCATCTTTTTTATTCAAATTCCTTCATTGTATTTACTCTCGTATATCATACAGCAATGGGATGAGTCACTACATACTTCCTGCTGTCGCATGCCACCCCAAGCCTTTCCAATGGATCTCTGTAATATAAAGGTAAGTGGTCACTTTATAATCACTTTTCAATCACTTTTTTATTGGCTAGCAATCCGGAAGCTGGTGACGTCAGCCGCTCCGGATTGGTTAGCAACCCAGAAGCAATGAGAGAGAGGTTTGTTTCTCTACAGCGCTTGCCGGAGCTTAGAGCCAGATTAGAGCCAAATAGCCAGATGTGGCCATCAAAAGAGCCACATCTAGCTCAAGAGCCATAGGTTTCCAACCCCTGATCTAGAAGATCGACCATTAGGCCAGTAGATAGGCTTACCACACAATTCACTTTGAATTATCAACTTTAAAATCATTTCAACAGATAGACCCATCCTGGATTAGCAAAATAAATTTCATCATTATCTGAAGATGAACTAGATAGCACTGGACACAGTAATGCTTCTGTGACTAAATAACTGTTCATTTTGCATATTTTCCTGCATCTGATCTCAAGATTTTCTTCTCTTTCTGACTAAACGGCAGGTTTATATAGGCTGTCAAGTAAGAACTCAATGTAAAGACTGAATGAAAACACGATGAACCTACAGATTAAGCAGAGATAATTTTGCAAAGCTTATTTTGACAAATCAACCCCCAAAACCCAAACCCTACACAAATTGCTAATAAATACACCAGAAAGTTAGAACCATATAGAACAACCCATTATAAGACTCAAACCACATTTTTTATATAAGCAAATATCTATGTACCAATTTACTGTTGTAAATTTGCACTGCTCCTAGTAAAGAACTTACCTTTATGAGAGCTCTTTTTTAGTTTTTGTGCCAACAAAGTAGACCTGCTTGTTCTTCTTCTGCCAATAGGAACACCTGTTGTTAAGATCACATTATTTTATGTGCAGGAGCAACACAAGAGCTGCCATTAAAATTAAATTATCTTCTTATTTAATAGATCGATCTTTTTACAAAAGCAACAGGGCCACAGAGAACTAAAGGTGGGGAGAGTCCAAAGGTGAATTAATCAATGCTCTATATTCATCAAAATGATTAGTTCTGTCTATTGCACTTTAACTGTAACTGCAATTTGTGCTTTTGAATAACGGATTGTTTGAAGTTATCTGATATTGCAAATAAACTGTACCACTGTTTAGGCCTAAAAAATTTCTGGCACCTAATCCTTCAGTTTGGTACACAATGGGTCAATGTACACATCTCCATGCTGTAAAAAGGCATCCTCTGCAGATTTGTGCTAGTTTTGGGGCCTGTTAGTAAAATGCATGCTGAATTTGGGGTTGCATCATGGGAGTTGTAGACCATCAGTAAAGAGTTAACTAATGTTACAGAGGCCAGATTATTTTTTGCTATTAGCAGATTTTCCCAATTTTTAAAAGGGATAACCCTTATAGGATTCCAATTCTCCTTATGTGAATCAAATGAGCCATATTTGACTCATTTCAAATGAGGCTATGGAACTTTCTACCTGAAGAAGTTGTTATAGTTAAATCCATTAAGGAGTTCAAAACTGGTTTGGATGCTTTCCTTCAGTGTAAGAACAATAGATAATAGATAACTGAAGGTAGAATCTTGATCCAGGGAATTATTTTGCCATATTTGGAGTCGGGAAGGAATTTATTCCCTAATATGAGGATAATTGGCTCTTGCCTCATGGGTTTTTTGCCTTCCTCTGGATTAACATTGCAGGAAAATAGGCTGAACCGGATGGACTTGTGTCTTTTTTCAGCCTTATAAACCATGTTACTATGTTACTATGTTAAACAGATTCTTGTGAAGTTAACATTGCTTCATTTCAATGCACCTACTCCTGACACATACTATATAAGTCACTACTACTATTCTGCTGGTTACACTCAGAAAACACACTATATACAATTTACTCCATCACAAGAAAAACACACAGTTTGTTGAATATTCAGAACTGATATCACTACAATATGGGTGAATTGTCAGGATATTTAGCAAATTCACTTCAGCAGGGGATCTCGCAATTTCACGAATTACCTCCTAAATGTATGTATGTATAATTTTATATACTGTATATAAACATACACAGCGCTGTACAGTTCAGTAATAAAAATGAAATACAGACATGGGAAAAGTGCATTAAACAATACAGTATGAGATCACAATGACATGTCACTTTAAGTGCTATGTTGAGGTTGACACAAGAGGATGTAGGTCCCTGCCTTATAGAGCTTACAGTCTAAATGGGGGGAAGACTTACACACAGATAGACAGGTAATATGAGCTGTGAAAATGTGTTGAAACACAAGTCCATAAATAAATAAATACAAACATTAAGCATAAATGGCTAAGTATTAAGTAAAATACTGCAAATACATAAAAATCAGTGATAAATACAGTATCAGTGTTAGTGCTCCAAAAGGTAGGATTTCAGTTTGGCTTTAAAAGTGCAGAGGGAATGTTCCTGGTGAAGATAAAGGGAGATAAATGTAATCAAAATCCCTATTTACCTCCATCCTATACTTTCTCAGATATAACTATACACATCAGAGAACTTTTCTTTGAAGAAAATGTGGGTGGATGCGCTGGCAAAAGAGACAAAGGGAAATGCCCTAGTGTAATACTGTTAAAATAATGAATGGGTGAGACAAAGTGAAATGAATTGTTGCGAATATATTTGTGTTCAACACTGGTGCAACAAATATAACACATATAGTGCTGGTGATGACCACTGTGGGTCCAGGTGAATGTGCTTTAAATAACACAATGTGAATATCTTGTTGAATATCCAAATGGATCGAATAGTGCTGTGATAGACCAAGGAAACCCCCTTTAGGTAGCGCACTTACCAGAAAGTGCTTAGAAATAAGCACTGTATTATAATTAATCTCTGCAGCCTCCTTGACTTGGTCTCATCAACCTAGACTGAGTAGAGGGAAGAGATCACCACTTGATGAGCAGTAAAAAGTATATTTTTAATAGTAACCAATAAAAATATAAGCTATAAAGCATAAAATGGACTGTGTAATGAGTCCTTTAAAAGTCCGGTATACGGATAAGCAGGACTTTCTCAACGCGTTTCGCCATGTAAAATCGCAGCTTCTTCAGGAGATAATAGCATGACACATGCTATTATCTCCTGAAGAAGCCGTGATTTTATGTGGATCACAGCACTATTCGATCCATTTGGATATTCAACAAGATCTTCACATTGTGTTATTTAAAGCACATTCAACTGGACCCACAGTGGTCATCACCAGCACTATATGTGTTATATTTGTTGCACCACTGTTGAACACAAATATATTTGCAACAATTCATTTCACTTTGTGCCACCCATTCATTATTTTAACAGTATTACACTAGGGCATTTCCCTTTGTCTCTTTTGCCAGCGCATCCACCCACATTTTCTTCAAACAAAAGTTCTCTGTTGTTTCTACAAACAGGGGTATTGGCAGTATATCCCAAGTGGACTGCTCGCTGGACCTTAACAAGGACTTTTTAGGGTTTGGACTTTCATTCCTTCAATTATTCATTGTTTTACATATTTATTATTTGTATTTAGGAATTTTCTTTATTGTTTTATTTCACTTTATTGAGTATACACTTATTTGCTCAAACTTAGGGCGCTGTAATATTTGGATACTCCACTTGTTCTCCATTTTCCACATAACTATACACATGTTACAGGGCTGAACACAGAGGGGATTATTGGGGAGATTCCCATAGTAAATCCACGACTGCAACTAATTTCCCATTGTAAAGTCACAACCGGGACAATATTCTCATTATAAAGCCGCGACAGTAGCAGTCTATTGCGACTGTCTTTACCTAGAGAATTTACACCTTTATGGAACAATTCAGACCTTAGCCAATAACCCCCAGAGGATTAAGATTAGGAATGTGCGGACCCCTGTGTTTGTTTTGTTTAGGTTCAGAATTTTGGGAAAGGTTTTAGTTTTGGTTTGAATAGACGAAAATCGTGTACAAGACGAAAATAAGGATGCGCTGGAGATATTAAACAAAAAGAACAAAGGGAAAAAAACCCCTAGCGTAATATTGTTTGATTTATAACAGTAAAATGGTGATGGACACACAATGGTGTACAATAATTTATGTTATATATTGTTCAAATAACACTGTGCTGGAAAAAGTGAGGTGATCAATCAGGGTTGTAATCACACCAATTATAGAAAGTACACAAGTGTGTGTTTAACTGTAGCAATACTTGTGCTTGAAACAACTGACTACTCAAAGCGGGCTGCGACATATCTCCTGAAGAAGCTGAAGAATCAAACAATATTACGCTAAGGGTTTTTTCCCTTTGTTCTTTTTCTTTAATATCTCTAGCGCATCTTTATTTTCGTCCTGTACACGACTTTCGTCTATTTCTACATATTGAGGCAATCGGGCAGATTTGCCTTGGGGGATTGCATCTGAGAAAGATTTTTTTAAATAGATTATTTCAAAAAATAAAAGTGATGGATGCGCTGAAACAATGACTTTTGTAAATAATAAACAGTGATAAAATGTGCAGATAATGTGTATAAAAAAAACTTAACAATGGGATTAACAATATTGTGTCCAAAAAACAATGAAACAAATAAAATAAAATGAAAGTCCAAAAAAAGTCCAAAAAACTCCGTGTGGGTGGAATAGCCTGCTGCTTCTCGGCAATGGAACTGCTCCCGTCCCAAGATCAAAATCTGTATAACACAACTTCAAATATCTGTGGAGAAAGCGCAAGACAGTTCGCACCTAATAGTGCTTTATCCCACGGTACAATGTTGTTATAGAACCCAAATACCAACACCGCGTGTGAAGGTGAAAAAGCACTTCAAAACAATGTATAGAATCTTCCCGAGTAATTCAACTTATATGCTCACCAGATCTCAATTGTAAAACAGCATATCAGTCCCTCAGATGTTCAGATGTATCACCCACAAATATGTCCAGATTAATCTGCTCTAAAATCCAAATTTTTGTATCCTTAGGGTTCCTATAGTGTACCAAATCATAATGATCCGAAACTGAATGGGTTTTGATTCCCAACTTGTGTGTGAGCCGGATATGACGAGGGGGCAGGTCCCGGAAGTGATCGTGAAGGTTAACCCGGAAACACATGAACACTGTGCTATAAGAAGCTCATTAGGATCACACAATCGTTACACTCCTGATGAAGCCGACATACCGTTATTAACGGTGGCGAAACGCGTAGAGTGACATCAGCAGCAGGTACATTCATTTTTATATGTTACAGCTATTTTTGTGATCATCACATGCTGTTGTACCTGCTGGGTATCAATGATTGTTTTGTACCCTGATGAACCGAGTGATTTTATTTAGCAGGTATTTTTGTGCTTTTATATAATACAGCCTTATATTTTTGTGATCATCACATGCTGTTATACCTGCTGGGTACTATTGATTGTTTGTGTACCTTGATTTACCATCAAAAAAAGTTTTTTACCTTGATGCGTTATCAATTATTGGAGATTTGATTGGCATTTCTTGATCACCAATTGGATCAGAGTTTTTTAACATTGTTCCAAAGTGATTGGAATTTGTGGAATGCACATAAGGCATTTTGAACAGCCTTAATTGTTCTACATATATATGTTTTTTGACTTTGTATAAAAAAAACAGATTTTTTAATATATACACATTTTTTGCCATGGTGTTTTGTATGCTGAGATTGAACCACGCTACTTGAATGGCAGACCTCATTGATTAAAGAAGTCCTGAGGGACTGATATGCTGTTTTACAATTGAGATCTGTTGAGCATATAAGTTGAATTACTCGGGAAGATTCTACACATTGTTTTGAAGTGCTTTTTCACCTTCACACGCGGTGTTGGTATTTGGGTTCTATAACAACATTGTACCGTGGGATAAAGCACTATTAGGTGCGAACTGTCTTGCGCTTTCTCCACAGATATTTGAAGTTGGAGGATTGCATGCAGGAGGAGCTGTACATTTGTTAATTTACAGGTTACGGATGACTTTATTCTTTTCAGTCACACATTGATCAATAATTTTGGACTTTATATCTATTTATTGGACTCATCGTTTATTAACTTATTCATTTGTTCTAATTTTATCCTAATTGATTTTTTATCATACACTTTTTTATGATATATTGGTATATTATTTGAATATTCTAAAAGTTTTATATAATGATAAGGCGCTAAACCTATATTGGATCTTGTATCCACTCCAGATCTCTTTAGTTTTGGTTTGGTTTGTCTGCACGCGGACATCAGCGAGCGCTTTAAAGGGATTCCAGTCTTGGTGAGGCAACTCAGTCAGTGCGAAGTGAGGCGAAGACTCCGCACCTCACTTCGCATTATCGTGAATTCCCCCTTAGGGTGAAATTTACTGAAATTGAAAAGTATTTTTTCACCCAAAAATCAGGTGAAGAATGGGTGAAAAGTTCGAAGACTATGTTTTCATCTTTTTTGCCTGTTTTTCACCCAAAAAAGGGGAAAAGGTTGAAAATATATTTTTTGACCTTCTTGCCCATTTTTCATCCAATTTTCAGGTAAACAACGAGCAAAAAATTACTTTTGGATTTTTGTAAATTTCACCTTTGTCTGTTCTATTTAACTAAATCAGAATGTGGAATTTTTGTATATATTATTTTAAAGGAGAAATATGGTATCAATTTATACTTACCTGATTGAACAAGTATTAAGTGAACTGCTGCTAGATCAGTATTAATTCGACGATCCACAGCCCAGAATTGTCAGATGAATGCATTGCCACGCCTTCTTGCTTCCAGTCGGTCCCTGTGCATTCACATTGGTTAATTTTGGCGAAACTCAGGAGGGAGTGAGTCTAGCTGACGTCCCTCATAACCCATAAGCGAGGAGGAGCAGTGATGTATTCCTGGGTTGTGGATCTTCAGATGAATACTGATCTAGCAGCTGTACACATAATATTTTAAATGATCCAAAACGACATTTCTCACCAATGTACATTTTACATGATCAACGCTGTCAGATTAGGTACTGCAAGTTTGTGACATAATCCCAGTTGTTTTAATACCACTTTAATATGTCTGCAAATTATATTATAGAACATTAATGTTTGTCGCAATATTTTCCTCAGCCATTCTGTTTTTGGTGGATTTTTTTTTTATTGACTGGATTGTCTGTTTTTCTTTAGTTTGCATCTGTGAGTTTATATTGACAATAGAAAAATGTATCATTTTCTAATTTTCCACTAATTACACTGGAGCCAGCAAACACAAACAGCTGTCCCAATTTCATTCATCCATACTGAGTTGTCTTTTATAGTTTACTTACTGTATATGATTTGTTTTGTACAGGAAAACAGATTGTCTACATCTGAAAGAGGGCAAAATCATATAGCAAAGGTTTCTTAGACAACACTGTTTTAATACTTTTTAACACACATTTGAGGTGGATATTTAATAAAGTTGAAAAGTTTATAGACTAATGCAGGAGAAACAGACTATTTTTAACTATATCCCTGTTTTTGCCTATTTACTAAGCCATTCAAAGACTGGCATAAACCCATTATTTCCTATAGAGTATAGAGTTGATCCTGTTAGTTAGCCACAGTCAGAAATGAGAGTTTACTACAAAATATTGCGGGGGTTATTCTCTAAAGTCCGAATTCGACTGTCAAATTCTCAAACAGCAGATTCCCATAGGAAATCCGTGACTGCAACAATTCGAACATAATAAAGTTGCAGCTGCGATAATATTTCCATAATAAAGTTGCAACTGCGACAATATTCTCATTATGAAGACGTGACTATGACAGTAGCAGTCTTTTGTGACTGTCTTTAGCCGACGAATTCACACTTTTACACAACAATTCGGACTTTAGAGAATAACCCCCTGCAAAGTGTATCCCTGTCATCTGATCAGTATTTATCAATAACGAATTATTCCCATGGGGAAACATTTTAACTGATCCTTTATAAATCAGGGGAGTGGAAAAGTACAGGGAAATAATAAAAAAATGGGAGAGAAACAGGGTGAAATTAATCATTGTGGTCGAAATAGTCTTAGTAAATACCCTTGGAGTTGGTTAAAACTAATTCTCTTTCCTGCAAACTGGGAGAAGAAAAACAGGCATGTAAACAACGTATTTGGTTTCATTGTTATGTTTGGGTTGGCTTTATTCAGCATTTTAAGATCTATTTGGTTCTGTTTTTAAGAGTGATGTGGAGTGTCATTTTTCATTTGGATTTTCTTACTATTGACTGAACATTTATCATTTGACCATAGTTTTTCTGTGAAAATAATCATAATGTCATCAGTCATCGGGTTTAAATTTGATATTTTGTTTAAACAATGGCTTCTGCAAGAAAGCTTTACATCAGTTTAAAAATGTAATTATGGTTTTATTAGCTTGTTTGTTTGATATTGCAGGTTGGGACCCATTCCACATAATAAAACCTACTGTTTGTTTTTGTTTCCAGGTGATATGGTCTGTTAGAATGGAATCTACATAGACTTTAAAATGATGCATAAACTTCTCAAGGCAATTCCCCAATAAGGAAAAGACCAACTAATCAGATATTCCCTTACATTATTCTGATTCAGACAGCTCAGTGAATACTAACTGCTGATTGGTTGATATGGGTTCCCTGAATATGTTTGGTTAATAAGATTATCATGGGTGCAATAAAATATAGCTGGAACTACTTACTATCAGCTATCAATTACTCACCCTGCTGTGAATTAAACATATTTTTATAAATAAATATTTATTTCTTTGTTTACATGATTGATGTTTTAAGATCATCCATTTTTTATGGACTTTATCATAATTGATCGGTATAGAAAAAATAATTGATGACAGGAATTCCAAAAGTGTTATTTCATGTGCAAACTCACATAACACAAACAGAACATTTCGAGGGGATAAACCACCCTTCATCAGGTGATCCTGATCCAGTCGTCCATCATTTTTTCTATATGGGTATTAAGGTTGAGGTGCTCCCTAGGACAGTACAGTGAGCTTCTGACTTTCTTTTATTTTAATTGGATTTATCATAATTGATATCAGCCATGTTGTATCTATGTATGTATGTTTTGGATAAATAGACCGCTAGTAACACATGGCACATTCACCAAACATAATCCAGGAGCTAGCAAAGGAGGTCCCCAGCCAGCTCAAATAAACCAACAACACAAGAAAAAGCCAAGGTTGCTCAATGCATTATCTTCAAGGGGATCACCCCATGTACAGTATGCTAGATGAAATGAGGTGATAGTCACCCTGAAACTTTGTGTCTGTGAACAAGAGCTCAATGGGATTCTCCCCTTGAAGATAATCCAGTGAGTAGCCTTGGCTTTTCCTTGTGTTGCCTAAATAGACCTCACCCAAATAATAAATAATAATAATAATATAAATATATAATAATTATATAATAAATATATTTTCTATGCAAAATGTATATTTTTTTGTCAGCAGTCAGCACAGATTTAATTCGTAATAACTGTAAAGATTATTTTGGTGTTACTATCCTTTTAAGTAAATAATCACCTCTAAGGTCTATTATTTATCTATGGAGCTTTAGATGAGAAATACTCATGAAGTACTCCAGAAAGTCCAATTTAGCTGCAACCAGAAATACAGAGAACACAAACCATTAAAAATTAGGAATTCAACTTTAATTAGGGTGAAATTTATTACATTTTCGATGGAAAGTTAGCCATGCTACTAATTAATGTAAAGTATTAGTAACTTTCAATTGAAAAAAAATTGAAAAACTCGATCTCGAAAACTCAAAAAAATATCATGAGAACAATGCAAGATTTCACTCGGTAAACTTGGAAAGATCGAGAACGGTCTTTCCGAGTTTAATACATTTTTAAAAGTCAATCCAAACGATTTTCTTTCTTTTTTCTTTGGTGTTGCTGGTCCTTTAAGCAACTTAATTGGAATGAATGCCCTTGTTTGTGAGATTCTATCAGGAATTTACAAATGTTTCCCTTTTTTTAATTGAGGCTTTTTAATTTGTTTAATGGGACTATTTAGTTATTAAAATTGAAACAGTAATTAGTAATGAAGTCTTTAATCACCAAGCTGAGTCTCATTTACATATGTTATTACTAATCAGCTGCCACACACAGTACGATCTAATAAACAGAGTCTCTGTAGAGATTTGTTTCAATTTAGCCGATCTTGTGGGTTATTCTGTTATGAACAATGAAATCCATGTTGCATTGTTTTGGCTTTTGTGTTGCTTTAAATAAATGGTGATCACATTGAATTTATTTTCTTTCACATAGTTTAAATAACTTTGCCACCTAGATGGAACATTATATGTTGTGAGATTCTTGTGTGGTATTAAATTAATTCCTAAAATGTGTTTCCATAAGGACAAAACAACATCTCCACATTCAGTTTGGGCTATTTTGAGAAGTGGTATTGGGGTAAATTCTAACTGTTTGCAAATGTGGTGAATCATTTTTTAATATACTTTACCTTATAAACTTTTGACTCAAAATGTTTAAACAAAAAAAGAATTAGAGAGGAGTTAAAGTTACTGGCACTGTTAAATGCCAACCAGCCTGTACTTATCTAAAATCCCCACTTCAATAAGATAACACAGGATTTCCTTGTGGCTGCCAGATTCCCCCACTTCACATTGAAATAGAGAAGAAGTATAGAGAAACTGTCTCCTCATTCATCTGACCTGGTATAGCTCTGTAAGCCCCCCTGAAAGCGTGACTCACACCTACACAATCACAGTAGACAATGCAGTCACAGCACAGGTGGACCTAATTCTCTACAGTGTTGGCAGGGTTGAGCAAAGTGTCATGGCACCCTAGGCCCCATTAAAGGAGGGGGGTTTGTCCTTCCCCAGCCCTAGCTGTCCCCTACTATAGCACTAATAGCACTACAGCACTATACCCTCAAGGTCATTGCATAGCAGCAGCAGAAGCACCGGCACTACAGCTATAAAAGGCAGCACAGACATGTTAGTGGGAGGAGTGTAGACCCATGTGTTTAGGAGAAAGATGCTAGTAGGCTGGAGGTCAAGCAAACCTGCTACATTTTAAGGAAAAGCCAAAGGAGTTCCTCTGTGTAACCAGGAGTCCAAGAGAGGACACTATCTAGGTCAGGGGTCAGCAACCTTCTGGGCTGAGAGAGCCATATATATGCGGCTCCCTCAGCCCTTTTGAATCTAGCCAATCAGGAGCCGCTGACTTCACTGCGAGTCCGGATTGCTAGCCAATCCGGAGCCACTGACGTCACATAGGTGATGTCAGCGGCTCCAGATTGGCTTGCAATCCGGACTCGCAGTGAAGTCAGTGGCTCCTGATTGGCTAGCAACCCGGAAGCACTGAGAGAGTTTTCTCTCTACAGTGCTTGTCGGCAGACTGTAATGAGCTTGCACTGCTAGTTACAGTTAAAGAGCCAGATATGGCCATCAAAAGAGCCATAGGTTGGTGACTCCTGATTTAGGTAGTATGTAGAGTTCTTAAAGCAATTCAGACACAGAGTAGGGCCCTGCATCACTCATAGCACTCTGGTGTCAAAGAAAATAATATGGGGTATGGTACTGCATTACTTTCATTAACACTATAGCACTATCAGCATATTTCACCAACTAGATAGAGAGTGTTCAAATTTTGGAAAAAATGAAAGTTGCTATTTTTGGGTCCAAAACCTGTATTTCCTGCCTTTTGAAAGAGACAAAGTAATGTAAATATAAAGCCAATAATAAATAAAGCAAAGAGTTTATTGAGAATTCTAACGCACTATGCCCAATAGCCAACTGGAAGAAGATATTGTAGATGTTAATACGAAAAAAAATAAATAAAGGAACACTGTCATTTTTTTCCATTGGACACAAAATAATGTGTAATGTATAGAAAAGGCAAACAAAAAACATTAGAATACTTGATTTACATATTTAACTTTATTAAATTAACATGTAAAATAAAAAAGTTTTAGTTGTTATTTATATAATGTAAAACACAGTAAAATAGATTATTTTACAGGAAGACTGTATGCCTTTCAACAAAATAAAATATGACCCCACTGTATGTAACTGTTTCACAATATATTTAATTTATTATTTCTTATAACACGGCTCTTTATATTACACCTTAGGATTCCATTTTAGTTTTAGGGGGTTATTCACTAAGGTGCGAATTCGACTGTCAAATTCGCAAACAGCAGATTCCCATAGAAAATCTGCTATAATTTTTCCATAATAAAGTTGAGACAATTTTCCCATAACAAAGTCGCGACTGCGACAATATTCTCTTGATAAAGACGCCACTGCGACAGTAGCAGCCTATTGCGACTGTCTTTACCTGGCGAATTTGCACCTATACGCAACAATTCGGACTTTAGTGAATAACCCCCTATAGTCCTTTAAACCTTAGGCATAGCTAAGTCTCTTTACATAAAATAGTGCCTGGAACATGTAACACATGTTAACTGAGTTAAAAATGCTAATGGGATATGTTGTTGCTTTTATCCTGATTCCCAGACTCTATGAACTAAACAAACTACCGAATAGAATAAATTGTGTAAAATATATTGCTGCATTTATTTTGTTGTGCTGTAAACAGATCTCTTTTATAGTAAAACATGTTGGTAATTGCACAATTCATACTGTTTACCATAACTTTTACATTTTAGTACTTAATTAATGTGAAAAATGACAGGATCAATAAGACTATAGAAATGATCAAACACCTTTTTAACTGTTTATTTATTCAGTATCTTCATGTTGACAGGTTCAGTGTGAGACTGGAGTGCTGGGATCCTCCAATCATCAAGAGATCAGGGGCCCACCAGGAAACAAGAAATCAAGAGTCCACTAACTAAAAGACTTTCTTTATGGGGGGAATTCACCATTGTGCAAAGTGAGCTCCGAATCCTTCGGCTCACTTTGCAC
>WMED01010473.1:0-15751 GCA_019650415.1 Pipa parva | reverse complement strand
AACTTTGAGCGCAAACTCTATTTTTCATTTTGTTGAATTTATAAATTTGTTACTTTAAAAAGTGTAAAGCTAATGTATTTGTCCTCAGAGGTGTAACAACATATTTACATTTATAGACTGGTGTGCACAACTGGTAATTTGGCTTGGAATAGACTAGGAATGGCATCAGTAATGATTTTGCAGTGTAAGTGCAGATAGTAATGATTCTGTTACCTGTAGTAATAATATATGAGCCAAGGAAAAATGTATTGTTGCAAATGAAAATTGAGAAAATACATTTAAATTATTTATGTAGGAAGGCATGGGAAGTCTGTATATAGTTTGTCAGATATCATATTAAATGGGACTTTGGAATTCTACACAGCTGTTTGGAAAATGTTTGTCACTTAACACAGCTGCAGAGAAGTGGAAACGATGAAAGAAATATGTACACCGCACCCTGAGAGGACCTGTGCACTTGTGTGAATCAATCAGATTAATTTCACATAGATTCTACTATACTTAAATATAAATGGTGAGAGAAAACAAGTAAATGAATAGGACCATATCCTATTAATTGTTTACTAAAGAACAAACCATTCAAACAATCTACAATGACAGCCATGCACAGACAAAAAAGTCAATTCACTAAGGCAAATCACTTAGTGAAGAGCATTCCTTGAATATGTTTGTACCACATGGCAGTGCAGGAACAAGGTTTAATGGTTCCCTAGGCAACAATGCCAAAATGTTCCCCCCAACAGTCTCCCCTCCATTGTGCCCCATACAGTGCAGCAGAACACCCATATAGTGCGCTACAGCATAGCGGGTAAAGTGTAGCAAGGTAGTGTGTAGCTTTGCAATTTTCAAGTTCTTTTCTCTCACCCAACGTTTCTCCATATTGTGATGCTGCAACCTTCACTTTCCAGATACTATGATAACCCACGACACCCCCCATTCCCCACACTGTGCAGCCCCACAGTACCAAGATAGCACCCCCCTCCAGCAGTGCCCCAGGCGGCTGCCTACTCTCCCTTCCCCCCGGTCCGGCCCTGCTGCATGAAGAGTTGCTGATGCTTGGATTGCTGAATCTTTATGGAATTATGGGATTTTTGTTTTTCCATCAACTGAATGTGTTTTTTTAACCAACATCCTTTCAAATGCATACTTCTTCAGAGAAATGACAATATTGACATATATGTAATAATCCAATTTTTGTCTTTATTTAATTTAAAGCAATATAGTGTTGGTAAGGAATGGAAACATTCCTGATTTATGATTACATTGATATAATGACAAGGATCTAGGAGTAAAGGAGTTTCCAAGGGATTTAGGATGAGTCTGGAGGAAAATGGAATTGCCTTATTAAAAAAATCACAAAAATGTCTTTTCATTCTGAATGCAAATTACATTATAAAACCATATCTTGATTTATTGCATGATTATAATGGTCGCTTTTAGAGAGAATCTCCCTAGATGCTGTCATGGCTTATGCTGGGTGAGCAACACAAATGAAATTTAATTGCTCCATTATATTAGGAGAAAGCATAGGAAAAAAACAATAAGTGTTAGCGATCAATTATTCTGTTTCCTAAATGTTTAGCAACACCATTAACAACAAATAAAAATGGATGCCTATTTCAGTGAAACAGCAGCAGGAAATATGTCTGGTATGGCAATTCAGGTTTGAAAAACATATTCATTCTCATTTGGAGTATCCTATTTGCTTGTATTGGCTAGTAAAAAGTAATTTAGCATTTTTTTAAAAACCTGTATTGGATCTATAGACTTTTGGGTTTTTGCTCAACAATATCAGTAATAACATATCATTGAAAGACTAACATAATTTTCATCATCATTAATGTAATAGATAGGGTGGATTATAAGTCCTTCAATTTCCTGGCACCTTTGGGGTACTGCACTCAGCAACTTACTGTTTTAGTTTTTTGCCCTGTAGCAGACAATCACTATCTGTGGGTTGAGGACTGGGTGCAGACTCCCAGTCACAGGAGCAAACCAGAACTTTAAACAGTATCTCACAGAGCCTCCACTGGTTGTGCAAAGCCCTCATCACCTCCACATAAATCCAGTGCCTCCAGCATCCTCACTGTGCTCTGGGACTCCATTTCTGCCCCAAACATTTTATGCAGCCCAGATTTATATCCCTAGTGCCCCACTCTACCTCCAGGGTGTCATGAAGTTCAGATTTCTCTGTGGAGCACTAGATTGCCAAACAGAGTCCTAGTTTGTCCTACAGAGCTCTTATCACACTAGATGGTTAATAGGGAATCATCCACAGGCTTCTACATAGGCAGTCCCCATCTTTAAGGGTTGACGGATCAGGCAGTCACCTGTGATGCTACCTACAAGCCACATCCCACCTCCCATTACTCACCTGGCTTTACCCTCTGGCTCATTTACTTCCAACCATCCATCAGCCTATCTCTACCTTCTTCTACAGAAAGGTGGAGGGAGAGGTCAAGTGTGCAGGTTGCTGGTAGGCATGGGAGTTGGGGAAACTCCTAAAATTGTTTCCCTGAATTAATTTTGGGTTTAAATTGGCACTGTACATAGAATCCATCAGCCCCCTGTACTGGCCAAAGAGACAACCTATACTTGCTCATGCATGATTGACTCACATCTTGGATGTGATTGCTACTTCATATTTTAGATTCAATTATAAATTCAGTTGGTTCTCTGGATTTTTTAAAATGCATATGTGTTTTCATAGTATCATATACATGTGTTTAGCACATATGAGTGATAAATTAATTTAGTCAGCTGAACTGAAGGGTAATCTTCAATGTATTTCTGAATATAAGTTGAGATAACTTCTCAGATGAACAGTTACATGCTAAATAAGCACTTATTCAGTGGTATACAAATAATTGCATGTTAATTGGTTCAGTATCACAACAACATCAGTTATTAGGAGGGAATAAGTCCCAGAATACCTGTGCATTTATACATTTGCCACGTTAATGATGTCCTTTATCTAGACCTCTACGATTAAGTTAAGTACATAAGAACCAGGTTTTTTAAACAATTTTTATATATTCTCCAGTCTCCCTGGAGTTTTAGTTCTAAAGGGTTAATAATAGCATGAAAAGACTTATAATTATACCGAGGTTTTACTGCCAACAGCCTTTTCCTGATTTGTGTCTATTTTGTACTGCACTTGATTGTGATCTTATGTTGGCATATAGAATTACATTTAATTGGGACTTTTAGTTGTGTATTGAAATATGCTGCATTGTTCTTATGTTATGCTAAGACCCAAGGACATTAAATACAAAACAAAGAACAGAAAATGTTCTAGATTTGTATCTGCAAGTGATTTAACAATATTTATTAATATAATTGATATGCACAGAAGCGGTATTCTGCTGTGCCATTTTTTGGTTATGTGTCTTGAATCTCTATAATTGCTTTTATCATATCTTCTTTTATGATATGCCATCATAAGCAATGCTACTTACAATCTATTGTGCCATAACTAATTTTCATATCTAAGATATGGAAAAACAACTGTTAAAGTATATTTTTAAGGTCTTTTGGATCCAAGCATTTCTTTTACTTTCTATTATAATTTTACATATTTACTTGATTATTCATCAACGGTATAGAAAATGTCAGGTATTTTTTGGGGGGATATTTCTAAAAGCTGAAAAAGGATGTAATCTTCAACAAAACGATTTTTCTGTTTTTTTTTGCCATCTAAATAAAAATTGTTAAAATGGTAACAGATTGAAAAGAGAAGCAATCTTGCATATATTTGACCCTTACTGACCCATTTGGTATAAAACCCAAACAATGTGTATAAAAAGTAAACAAGGTGATCAAACTAGCAACAAATTAATTTCAAAAGCCTAGTACCCAACAAACAAACATTTAAAAAGCCAAACAAAGTATTGAAAGCAAGAAAGTAACCCGCAACAATATATCCAAGCAGCCAAACGCATCAACAAAGAATCCAGACAGCCAGTGGCATGGAAGACTGTGAAATATTCTAGGGTCCGTAGGACGTCATACCAACCTTGTTTTGGGGGCATTTGCCATGAAGGGATATCTGGTAGATACCCTCCCTTTTCTCCTATACTTGCCCAGAGGAATGTTGGGACAAAAATCAATGATTTAAACTCAGGGATCCATGAGATCCCATACCCCCACCCTGTACCTGTCAGAAGGTGGAGTACATGTACAATGGGATGGAATCCATCAGTCCCTTTTCTCACATCTCACATCCTCTGGACAGTTTAGATTCAATACTTACCCCTGTCCCATAGCCATGGGGTAAAGGTTAGAGCTCTGGAGGGGGTCAGTTGCTGTATACTTTGTGTACCTCTGAAACCCTTGGGTGTTGGGCGGTGACGGCCAGCAATTTAAAAAAATTAATTAGGCACTATAGGGTCCTAGGATGAGGGGGCAGTTCTCAATTTTATCTTCGATACATAACCCCCTATAAGTTAGAGGGTGGGTATCTGAAATAAAATCTGACACTTTCCTATCCTAAGACTCCTCATTCCCTACTAGTCTGTGGGGTGACTTGGCTGACTTGGGACTCTCTTCCCATAAGTATCAGTGTGAATGTCCTTTTTAACTGTCGCCAAAACCTAGAAAATAAAATTAAAAATAAAAATTGACATCTGACGTCTGTTTTTTCCTCTGTCCTATGATGTAGTTTAATGAGTCTATGTTCTCCTAAACCGTGACCTCCCTTCACCAACAATGTAATCTAATTCAAGGGCATCCATGTCCATCCATGAAGAAATTTCTGGAAGACATAATCTTCTTTCTTGGACTGCCTAGGTTTTGAAAATACATCTGGAGAGATACTTCTTCATCAAAAGCCACAATTGAAAGTAGGAGGGTTCTATGATTATTTGTACAATCTTGGATTTTACATGATAGGAAATTGCAAAATACAAGTCTATTTGATATGCCTCCCCACCCTACACAAGTTGGGGTGTGGGGTCCCATGAACCTCTGTATAATAAAAAGATAATTTTCGCCCACCCACAGGACATTTGTTGCCTACTCTAGCATAAATGCCTCCTTATCCAATGATGTAGGGTAGAGAACCACAGGAAACCCAGAAAAAATTCAGGAGCACTGTTATAACGGCGATGATTTTGAGTAGGTTCATTGCCCCAGGTGGGACAACACCCTTTGCTTCTTTTCACCAAGTTAATGCTGTTTTTTTCTTATGAACACATTTGCGATTTCCCTCAATTTATGTAGCAAAGAATGAAATTTATTGATATCAATAAATATCATTGCATTAATGCTGCTACACTTTACCTTACTTTCAATGGAGCTCCTTTTCCATTGATATCAATATTGGTAATATTTTCAATGGGGACTTAGAAAAAAATGTTCTAAACCTTCTCCATAGGGAATAATGGGTTTTCGCCCCCCTCAGCCAGGTGAACACTTTTCAGTGATAAAAAGGTCAAAAGGAGCTTAAAAAACATTGATATTGGTGATATTAATATATTTTCAACCTAAGTAAAGGTATATCAATATCGAAATATCAGGAGAAAATTTTTATGATTTTTTTAATATTTAGATTGTAAGCTCTACAGGGCAGGGACCTCCAACCTCTTGAGTCAACCACAACCTGGCACTTAGGGGGTTATTCATTAAAGTCCAAATTGTTGCGTATAGGTGTGAATTTGCCAGATAAAGACAGTCACAATAGGCTGCTACTGTCGCAGTCACGTCGCGTCTTTATAATGAAAATATTGTCGCAGTCATGACTTTATTATGGAAAAATTGTCCCAACCTTAACATTAAAAATTGTCGTGACTTTACAATGGTGAAATTGTCGTGGATTTGCTATGGGAATCCGCTGTTTGAGAATTTGACAGTCGAATTCACACCTTAGTGAACAACCCCCTTAAAGTGAAGTATCCTTGTGATATTATACTTGTATTGTATAATGCACTTTCCCCATGTCTGTATTATATTTGTATTGCTGAATTGTACAACGCTGCGTAAATTTGTGGCGCTTTATAAATAAAATTATACATACATACATAACTATCCCCCCTAGAGTGAAACCCAGAATTAAGATCCGTAATTAAAATGTACATGTAGCAAAAATATCAACATAGCCCCCCCTCATTATAATTTTTCTGTTCAGGGAATAAAATCGCTGTGCTGAAAATAGCTGTGAAAAATTAGATTATTACCATACTGTTTAACAGACATACCTGCAGTATGCTAATGCACCTTTTTCACTGTGTTTTAAAAACTGCAATGGAAAGAGACCAGGGATATGTATTTATCAAGAGATGACATCAAATCTTTCACAAATATTCTAAGTCTGCCTTATACCATCTGTTGCTGCCTCCAGCAGAATTGCCTAAAAATGATTCATGGTTTAGTATTTGCATTGATATTGTTTATAAGAAGGAGGCATAAAATTGGCATATTTTAAAGCATGCTTTTTTTTTTAATGTCTTTGTCTATGACAAATATTTCCAAAAACAAGCAGCCAGCCTTGCTTTCCCTGCAGTGTGGAAAGGGGTTAGTATTCAGTTTATTCAGTATTACATGAACTCATGGCAGATCTTAAATTGTAATGTGTAATTATTGTAAAAGAAAAAAAAAGATGGCAGATTCTTAAAGCCCATGAAAAATATGCTATATGGGATGTAGTTGTGCAGCAGTCCAAATTGTACCTCAAAGTCAGCTCTCTCTGTAATTGCAGATGCTGAAATTTACTTTATTAACTATGGTCTTACAGAGTACAAGACCTCCGCCCCCCCAGAGGTCCATAAATAAAATGCACCCACTGTTCCTAATGTGGCTCATGTTTTTAATGTATAGTTTGAACCATGCTAAATTAAATGTATGTAATATTAGAAGTGAACCAATGTTTAGAACATCACTAAGAGGGTTGTTTATAAAATTTGAAAAGCTTTTTCAACTAGTGAAAGCTGGAGATACAGCATATTGTTTATTGGTATAGTTATTTACAAAGTTGTACAAGTAAATTTTATTGCCCAAAAGTGTTTCCCTGCCTCAGAATTGTGTGAACCATTATTCCCTATGGAGTAAGTCCTGTCACTTAGCCACAATCAGAACTGATTTCCCTTCAGAAAAGATCATTATTGAGCTGTGATGGAAGGTGAAATTAATAGAAAACACTGTCAAGTTTGCTGCTGTCAACTGATCAATATTTTCAATAATGTGTTATTTACTCATCATGCAGAAAGTTTGGAGGGTAACTATCCAAATATAGCAAATATGCTACAGGAGTCTGGGTCAAAATATCAAAGTAACTTGTATACTTGTATGGAAATATGGACTTTTGTGGTGTTTACCTTGGGGTGCAATGTCTGTTTTAAGCAGGGGGGTCTATATGTTATGTTCGGATGTTAACCTTAATTGGTATCAATATGCACGGTTGGCTGTAACATTTGCACACTTGATGAAGAGAAGTTAAGCTTGAAACATGTGTTTAATAAATATAGCTATCCTGTTTGGTGGTTTTTCATCTTGATTTTTTCCATATAAACTCCACAATATCATTTATTGGGTTAAACTGCTACCTCCAGATTTCTACGTTTTGAGCTTAATCGACAAATGGGTAGACATGCACATTAGACATATTGCATAGAAGGTAACAATGGATAATGCTTCCAAATTTTGGGATCTCAATATAATCAAGTATTCCCCCTGCTCCTCTTCCACAATCTTCGCTGTCAATTATTCAAGTAACTTGTACTTTCTTTCAGATGCATGAATACGAGGTAGATTGTCAAAGTTGCCATTGTAACACCTCATAATAACTCCAATTCATGTGACACATAAGTAGGGTTTGGTGGCTCACAGAGGACCAGCCCCTGTTCTGTTATCCTGTTTCTACCATTTTTTGTTTTGCAAACTCCCCATGAGTTGTGAGCAGGTTGGAAGGCAAATTCCAGGCTCTTTGGATGGATCAAATGCAACATTAATCTATCACTTGGGCTGTTTCCCAATGGCACCTTCATTAGGAGAGGAAGAGGAATCTCTGTTACTTAACAGGAGCATGGTGGAACCACAGTGGGGGCTACTGTAGGGTCTTCTTGGGCAGTAGAGAGCTCCCCAGCATATGTAGCTTGCCAATAGACCTATGTCTAGATCATTCAATGATGCATCTGGAGGTGAGGGCAGTGACTCCACCCAGTACATGCCCCACCTTTTAGTCTGAATGTGCAAAATAGATAAATCAAGCTCCAAAGCTTTAGCATTAGTATTCTTACTGGAGAAAGGTATGCTCCATTTTCTGACACATTCTAATCCTCAATTTCCTCTTCCTCCTGCACCTCTTCTGCCAGGGATGAATCCATTTAGGCTCTGTCAGTGGAATTTCACTATGTAAAAAAGTCAAAGTACTTTAGTTAATTCCCTAGCTAGTCCTGCTCTCTCCAATCCAGAAATGCCTCCAGTGAGTCAATAAGAAATAAAACTCCACAACTTATGCAGTATTTGCAGTCAAATCAGCCACCACGTTCAAAATGCAGTTGTGCCAATGCTGCAATCATAAAGTACTGCACAAGGAGCAATAACTGGACCTGCCTCTGTGAACCTTTCCCACACCTTGCTAAAATCAGATCTGCTGGAGGACTCACAAGACTCAATAAACAGCTTTCTGCCATTGTCCAAAGCAGGTAATCAAAAAATTATTAAACTAAGAGACATACTGTATTTTTAACATACTATTCAAGATGCATCACCAAAATAAATACAAATTCACTTCTCAGTGTTGACTAGGTGGTAAATTCACTTGTCAAACATGTGAACCGCATTGATCACCGTCACAAGCGTAGCGTGGTGTAGTCAGGTGGATAGAAACAGGGTGAGAAGTCATGCAGAGTGAGGTGAATTTGACAAGTGAAGGGCAGTGACGTCAGTCTCACCATATCCCACTAACTGTATTCTGTGAATATTCTATCTATTTCTATGTCACCTTGTCCCTAGGTCATGTTGTCATTTAGTCGCAGTTATCAACCCCCCTCAATTCACCACTTTGAAATGGTGAAGTCAAACATGTGAATTCGGTGCAGTACACTAGTCACATTCACACCTTCAACACACTCTACAGCTTAGTAAGTAGTAGAAGAGCCTGTGCACATGCTTGCAAAGCTGAGTTAGTTCACAACTATCATAGACACCCAAATTTGTCACGTACTCGCCACTTTGCAGTGTTTTGCTCAATAAGCAAATATGGGGAATTGCAGAATAGATGCATATTCAGTGCTCTACACAACTATGCGGAATTCTCAGAATGTGGCCGTGAATGTTTGAAGGATGCAAAACTACACCCTGTCTATCTCTTACAGTCCTGTCTTTGTGTGGGTGTAATAGTAAAATGATGTCGAAAGCTGTTAGATTCAATTTAGTGTACCTCAGAAATTGAGGACCTTTTTTTTTTTTTGCTTGATGTAACAAAACTAATGCTAGCAGGCATTTATCACTTCAAAAAAAATTCAGTATCTAGGCAGAATTATTGGAGTAATTTAAGTTTTAGAGGATAGTCTTTTTTCCTTTTTCAGAAACAAGAAGCCTTCAGAACATTTACTTTGACTCTAATCACTTTCCAAATGTAAATTAATACTGTGGTTTGTTTATTTACTTTGTAAATTCTAGATAAATTGCTATTGCAGTATAATCCAGCACTTGTTCATTAAGTGAGTACAGATTTGTGTCTGACAACAGGTTAATGGGCCAAACAACTCAATTGAAGAAAAGTACCAATTTTGGTCCAAGAAGCTGGTTTCAGAATCTAACACATTCCACATTCCCTTCTCACATCTGGAATGTAAATGCACAAAGTTTTCTTTCATATAAAGCTGTTTATTGTTCTACTAGATTGATGCAGTTAATATTGGCTTTCAAGATGACAGATTAGCATCAGTAGTTAATCAGGGTTATTAGCAGATAAATATCTGTAATTTAATCACTACAGTAATTTCTTTTCCAATAATAAGATTTACGAATGCGAGTGATTAAGTAATTAGGCTGCATATCTGAAGCTCACTATCCCTCTGAGTTCTGTTTGTCTAGTTTTTCTCAAAAGATTTCATGTATTAATTGAAGTCGCTGTGCTGTCTTTTCCTGCTTTTCCAGAAAGATTAATATTTCTTTTTTAACAGATTCATGGTTTGGTTTTAAATAACGGCTATTGATCGTACCAATTTCATCCCACTGTTCTCATTTAAACACTTCATTTGCAAATGACAACACACTGAGATAAGTTGTGAGCGATAACTGGGACTTACTGGGGCAAACTAACAGAGTATACAATATGTATATTCATGTAATTTTCACTACCTATTCATCTTTAACACCTGAGTCTCCCCTTGGAGCTCAAGGGACACAACCAGATCAGTTCTTTGGCAACAAAAATCCTGGCCTTACAGCATCTTCTGATAAATATGTGGAATGATGCTTCCTTGCGAGTTGTTACTTTGTTACATTAGTATGCTTTACAGGTAATGAAAAATTGTTAAAATGTTAATTGACAGTTCCAGCTCTGTTACTTTTAAGTAACCAGTAACATATCTGTTAGAAAATAATGGCCACCAAAAAAGTCAATTTGTCAGCCACAAGCCAGTTAAAAATCCAAATAACCAGAAAAAAGCTAAACCATTAGAAAATCAAATAATCAACATTAAAGTCAAAACTGGTATAAAACGTGATGCTTGGTTGTAACCCACAGGCATTAAATCATGCTGAGGCCCTTTATACCCGTATTCCACCATCTGCAGGGGATGATAGTCATGGGCCAGTGGAGTAGCTCCAGTGGACCTCCTTAAATCACCTTTTTTCTCTTTCCCACTACTCTTTACTAGAAGGGTAGGAAAAAAGGTAAATGTTGGGAGACTAACACCATCAACCACAACCTATTAGCTGTGGGGAGGCAATACTCTTCAGATGGTTAGTCACTGTCCCCTGTAGAGACTTGTTCTGCAGTATAATGGATGACCACTGGTTGCCCAGTTATACTTGCAGTAAAAGGCAAATGGAACATCCAGGCTGTGTTGAGTATTTTATTGTGGAAACATAACACAGCTGCACACAACATTTTTTTTAGGGGGGACCTCTCTTCATCAGGTGATAATTGAAGCCAGTGAATAACAGTTTATATAGACCAGTGTACAGTGAACTCTAGTGGTGAATTCCATTTTACACAAAAGTGTTTTGATTCAGTGAAAAAACTTGTAAGCTCTTTTTCAGTCCTTTTAAAAATGTTTATATTTGCTTGCAATACAACTTATTTTTTACAAAATATTACACAGTGTCATTGATTAAAAAATATTATGTCTAATTTACACTTTTAATGTATATGGCTTAGCACTCAGCTAAGACAACTCCTTGCTTCCTAAAAAGAGTCTGTTAAGTGGACCTGACAAGGTTCTATACAGAGCACTATCCTTTCATGAGAGTCCCTCAAGCTTCCTTCTCAGGATTTCTCACCACACTGGGGGTCTTACTCTTGAAGGCTACCAGAGAAATTACCATTATCTTATTTCTAGGTTAGCACCGCTTCCACTGCTCATGAAGCTTGCCTCTGTCCCAGATACATAAACCCCTCAGCTAACTGGGTGGAGCCTTAAAAAAGCTTGGTGGTTAATGAAGGGAAACGTCTTTTCCAAAATTGTTTCTTAATCCTTCTAAGTTTGCAAGAAATTTCTGGTCTCTTTCCCCACAATATTACGAAAACATTGTAGTCAGAGGGCTATCACGTAAATCTCTAAATGCAATACATTTTTTTACTTATTTATTCAAATCTAAAATTAGGATTAGAAAACTACACTTGCGAGTAAAATGCATGTTATTTGTATCTTCTCCATACTTTTAATAGCCAAGAAACATTACAAAAATAATGGTTAGTGTTATGTTAGTGAAAACAGTTTAAAGCATTCCCGAGTTTTAAATGTTGGTTTAGGAGAAATCATCAATCATCATTAATCGCTCAGGTTTAACTGCATAAACATGTCACTGTCATTTTTACAAGTTATTACAACTTCCATATAGATTCTGACTAATGTTTTCTTTTTAGTTAATTGTGTTTCTCTACAAAAGTTCATATTATTTAACATCATAATGCTACATTATAGTGTATAGTAATTTGCAGCTGTAAGGGGATGAAAAAAGGAATGCGTTGGTCAGATGTCAAATATATCTATCAAAGTGATAATTCTTACAGTTTAAATGTAATAGATGCTTACATTTAGCTTTTCCTCATCTGCTCCTATTTGTTATACTATCTGGTTAGGGCACATCTTTTTCTGAACTTGATTTTCACATCCTAATGACAAATCCAATAGAAATGGGTGTAAACTAAATTAAAAGAAAATTTTCCTCAAACTGAGATTAAGTAGTTCTGTGTTTGTAGTTTCCTTATTTCTCTTTGTATCCACTGTATTAAACTGCAGACAACTCTTAAAATGTGATCCTCTGTCTGATGTTAATGATACAATTACTCACAAATGCTTTCTCATTACAAATGAACATTTTTAATACATTAACCATATTCTGGAAACAATTAGGAGTTTAGAAAGCCAATTTTGCCTAATGGCGAAATATATTTTGCAATCTGGTCTTTCTGACAGATTTATTGTAACTTGTCCTTGTGTGCTTTTAAGTGTGTTTAGAGACTATTTACCAAGTGCACACACACCTTTTTGTTTATAGATTTGATATTTTTTGATGTAATAGTTATAATCGCCTGGTGATAATATTTAAAAGCAGATTTAATATTTTTTTATGAAATAAGCCACTGTTCCCATTTGTGGCATCATGTTTACTGAATTGCTTTTTATAGGCTGCTAAATTGTACTTAGAGTATAAAATGGTCAAAAACCAGTAAAGTACAGAATTTTTTCCATACTTTACTGTTTTTGATAATTTCACATATTTAATAAATATATTGCAGCAGCAGTTTTTGGAAATAAAAACTGGAAACCTGACAAAACTACAATTAGGGTAATGAAAAAAATCAGTAAATTTGGAATTTTTGGAAAATATAATTTGTATAAAAAAAACACATAGCAGATTTTGTAATTAATGTTATAACTGATGCCTGTATAGAACATTTTAAACATTATTACTTGTCTGACATCATGTAGCATTTCCTAAGATGTTAATCATTAGAAAGACTAATTAAACCCAGTCCTAATCCCATAAGGTCAGCAAGAAAAAAAAACAACTGTTTATAAAGTTAATTAACTAGCAAAAATTATTTTAAAAGCCAAGTAAAATTCAGAAAACCATCTAAACGTCTACTTCCCCTTATTAAAACTTTATGTCCTATAGATCACTTTTTGTGGCACCTTCTAACTCCCACTAAGAAGATATGGAATCCAAAAGACATTTATGTTATTTTGCCATTGGATAAAAATATATAGAAATACATTCACTTCTATATGGCATGTAGAAAGTATACATCAGGGTATTAAGGGTAGCAAAATCCAGGGCTATCAACTTCATATCCCTTCCCCATATACACCCAAATCCCCCATGTCAACATTCCCCTTTAAGGAAGCGGACATATGAGTGCAGTGTGCAAGGCTTTACTGAAATCTCTTAAGACCTGCATGAGTAATGTACAGAAAAAACTAGAAAGAGTTGACAATTCATCCCTTTAAGGCCAGACACACTAAAGCAACATTCTGCATGATGAATTAGTAATTACCATATATTTGAATGCTGCAATGTTTGCAGCACAAAACATAAGATAAGATAAGATCAGATAAGCTACGATTTATTGTCACTGAGAGTGTACGAGTACACACCAGCGAAGAGCATATTTACACCATTCTACAAGATACATGCAATGACAAAAACTGCATCACAGAGCATGTAAAGTATTGCATCACAGAGCAAGATTAATAATTTAAAATTAAATGTGATAATAGATAATAATAATAGTAGTGTAGGATATATGCAGAATCATTTACTTAGGGCTTGGGGGGGAGGGGTTAGGGATAAGTTTATGGTGACAACGGCTTCAGGGAAGAAGCTTTTTCTGAACCTGCTCATACGGGAGTGCAGGCATCTGTAAAGTCTGCCAGATGGTAGGAGATGGAACAACTCCCGGTTTGGGTGAGAATCGTCCAGGATAATGTTCTGAGCTCTGTGCACACAGTGCTTGTGATAACTGTCCTCTATAGGAGACAGTTGTGTGCCAATAATCTGTTGGGCTGTTTTGCAACCCTATGAAGTTCTTTCCGATCCTTGGCACTGTAATTTCCATACCAAGCTGTTAAGCAGTTTGTGAGGATACTCTCGATGGTGCATCGGCAGAAGTCAACCAGGATCTTTGTGTTTACTTGGGTTTTTCTTTGGTCTGGCATGGTAAAACCGGTGAATGTAATACAATACACCTTGTTGAATTCCCTACTGTGACACACTCTGATGCTTAATAAATAGGCAAATTACTTTTGCACGCACACATAAAGTGGCGCGAAGTGCTCCATAAGTCCGCAACTGTCGTAAGCTGTCAAATTGTATGTGAATTTGCCACATTGCAGAGTTTGCTGAATATCCAAATAACGGGAAGTGGTGAATAAATGTGAATTCACACATTAACATAACAATTCAGTCTTTTATTAGTAAGCTCCTTAGGGGGAAAATTTATCAAGTGCTGTTATCACAATGGTAAAAATTGGCTCTAAAAATAATAGCTATTTACCATTAAAAGTGCACCTAATGATAACTTTTTGCATAAAAATGTTAGCAATTTGCATTTTTTTATGCACTAATTATTGGTTTATGTAAAAAAAATGTTAGCAATTCCCGTTTGTGTGTAAATAATAGCAAAATGTCCATACACAAATGGTATGTATTGTGAGGGTGCTGTGTTTTAGGGGAGGTATTTTGCCCCAATTATGCAGATATACTGCTGGAGTTCAGTCCAGATTTTGTAATTCACCTCAGCTGCAGGCTAGAGGCTGATTCAAAGACAGCTGGGAGAGCCACTTGGAGGTGGTTGGAGTGGGAAGTCTGAAAGTTGATTCTGTGGCTGAGGCTGAAACTCCTTGTGAGAGAAACAGGGACTAGTTGTGAAAGACTCTGCTAAACCACTTGGTTTTGCAGCACTGTGAAACCCCAAGGAGACAACTCAGGAGAAGGGAAGATACTCTGTAATTGATAACTAAAACTGTATTGGGTGCAGTTATTCACTGTGTTTTGATCAAGGACTATTTACTATTGACTATTTACAAGTACAATACAATATTTGTATTGTACTTGTATCGCTGAATTGTACAGCGCTGCGTAAATTTGTGGCGCTTTATAAATAAAATTATACATACATACATACATACCCTGAAAGGGGTGTTTTTCAACTGACTTTTGTTCTGTCAAAGAAAAGCTGTGCTTTAAGTTAATTTTTTCCTGAAATAAACGTTAAATGCAAAATAAACTCACTGTTCGCAGTGTGTTAAACCCTAAAGGCTGCTCCAGCACTTTAGTGATCCCCTACAGTATGTATAATTTTGTTTATAAAGCACCACAAATTTACGCAATACAAATATAATACAGATATGGGAAAAGTGCATTAAACAATACAAGTATAATATCACAAGTATACATCACTTTAAGTGCCATGTTGTGGTTGGCACAAGAGTTTGGAGGTCCCTGCCCTGTAGAGCTTACAATCTAAAGGGGAGGAAGACTTACATACACAGATAGAAGGATAATAAGAGCTGTAACAGTGTGCTGGAACACTAGTCAATAAATACAAATATTAAGCATAAATAATTACGAATAAAAT
>WMED01010472.1:0-15752 GCA_019650415.1 Pipa parva | reverse complement strand
GACTTAACTAATGGACCCACTGGATCCATGGCAATATGTTCAAATGGTACTTCACTTATGGGTACGGGAATAAAAGGGCTTTAAGGGGTATATATTTATACATGTGTTATAATAATATACAGTATGTATATGTACTGTATATAACAATACATGTATTGTTTGGTTTACAGATACCAAAACAGTATTATATAGATTATAGCCCATTAGATGTTATGTTTCACCTTGCCTTTACCAAGCAATGTAGAAATACATGGGCACAAAGTACACAGAATGAATGTTCCATTCATAAACTAAGCTATGTCCTAATATGTTTGTTAATGTTTATTTTGCAGGAAATGCATGTCAGAATAATACAGTTTGAAAACATTTACTGTATATCTTATGAATATAAGTGAGCTTTCTTGAAGTGTTGCATACAATATATGGTCTGAAGGTTATATGGTGTGGCAAACATGAAGGTCCTATTTAATGATGTTGCAAAGCTGTTGCTTTAATTTGCAGCGTTGACATGGTAATCTGCTTCAGCCATCAGTATTTTAATCAATGCAGACTGGTTTAATTCCCCCGTGGGCCTGTTGTGGCCTTTAGCAAATCTCTTTCTATCCCTGTGCCTCAGGCATGAAAAAGTAGTCTTCTGTGCTGTGTATGTATATGAAGGAAGAGACACACTCTCAGACCTTTCTCTTATCTTAGTATCAAAAGATTATACATTTATCCAGGCATGCATTCAATGTGTTTGGCATGTATCAAGCAGTCTCCAGGTATAACCACCTTCTCAATAGCTTAAATAACTGGTGAAAGGAATCAACGTCATATATCCCCCCCCTGTTTTAATACTGAGAGCAGAGTGCATACAAAATAAAATCACTATTATATAAATAAATACCGATATAAAATCCTTACACTTCAGGCCCTTTAAAATTATAGTACTTCATTGCACAAAAAAGTCAACATAATGGCTTTAGGTCCCTGACCTTTGCCAAGACGTATATCCCACATACAATACAAGTACAAATAAATAATTAATAGCTTAGCCCATAACGGAGGACCAAAGCTCCGAACTCCTGTAAGAACTGATATCACCAGTCTCTAGTAACCTACATACACAGGTGTCAGCAAAACAAATAGCCCTGTGAAACAGTCACTGACAATAAACGTCATCAATCCCATGCTGTGAGAAAAGACACAGGATGCCAATAACTCAACACTGTATAAAATCATAAAATATCAGAGGACTTCTGTAGCACATATCACATGTTCATTTAAAGCAGTGAACGTAAAATATACCGGAGCAGTGGTGAATTACCATCTAAACTACTGTACAGCTTTCATGCAGACATGATTAGTAATCCATACTGTTTTTCCCCATAGTTCTGTTTTTTTATCCCACCATGCCATGTTTTGTTTGAAATTTTCTAATGCTTATTTTTCTAATGCATCCATAAGCAACCATGCACTGAATGAGTATATAAGAGCATTTTAGATTCTAACTAGTGGAATAGAACAAAGGGGCACATTTGGAGAAATTGTACTTGAATGACCAACCCAGGAAATTCCTCAAATATCATGTAGAAGAATTAGAATAGCTTGGCTTTCCTTCTTCAGGTAAGTCCCTGTAGAATCACAGGCCCTCATTATTATTACTACAAGTCCCTGCTGTGGCTGTCTACAGTAGGAAGTCAGTAGAAGAGGATGAAAAAAAGGCAGGTTTGGGGACCTGGAAGCATTCTAGAAGGGTGTAGTACCTAGCTGTATATCCATGAACATTCCAGCCATTGTTCTCCAGGATGACTTACCATGAATAAAGCAAGACATGAGATAGTGAATGTTTTTATGTGGAGCATTCTCCATAGAACTTTATGTGGAGGTTTAACCATAACTTTGAAAGGGGAACTATAGTGAGATTACATCTTTACATATGCAGTACTACACCTTAGTGAGAAGCGTATCTCCTCAGTAGTTGTTTTATGTGATGTAGAATGATTGAGTAGGCAGCACTCATAAACTCCCGCAAAAGGAAATGTGTGTGTGACCTGCACTGGCCAGTTTTCCATGAAAAGGAACCCTCCCTGGACATTTCTGCCCTACTTACTACTTAAAGCCTGCGCACAAGTTAGCTTTCCACAGCCAGGAGCCTCTATAATCTACTGTAAACAGTGCTTAATTTATGCAGAGGAGACAGCCAAAAGGTCAGAACACTGCTTAAAGGAACAGTTTAGGCACCAACAGTTATTTGCTGTCTGTTTGGCACTGTTAAATAAAAGTTAAATAAATGATTTCTGTCATATAAATTATTTATTTATTTCTACCCTTTACAATTTAGCACCAGTTTGTTACTGAAGCTCCTCTCCTCTCTCAGCCACTTCCTGTTCAGCAGTTCAGTTCAGTTTGGAATGTTGAGTTAAGGAATTGACTGACAGGCTGGATAATGCTAAATAACCAATCAGAACCTTTAAACTGTCATCCACTTTTTTTTTTTTTATTCTGAAAGGTGTAGTTAACCCAGCAAAAGCAATTGTTAAAGAAAGGGCTGAAACCTTGACTTTATTTTTATATGGATTTGGTCTCTCTCTCATGCTCAATATCAGCGATTGCTACTGACAGCATACACCATTAACTGTAAGTATTATAACTGCCCATGGTAATTCATTAACTATTGATTTTGACCTTCCTGAGACACCGTTATGTTAGTGGTAAAAGATTCCAACCAGGAAGTAAACACAGAAGGAGCTGTGTACCGCTACACAGATGGAACAATTAATACCTTTCCTCACATAAAAGACTGACTAAGTATATTAGAAAAAAAAATGTGTTATAGATTTACAACACACATTACTTTTTATTAATCAGACTGGACTGTTCTTTTAACCAATAGCAGTCAGGCAGTTTTTTCTTCACCTATTGCCTTGTAAAAGAAAAAAGGGGAGGACGAGTGGGGTAGGAAAATGTCAGCTCTCTTTAGAATGAAACAGTGAAACAAATGGCAAATATTTCTTCCCTAAACATTTTTAGGTCAGGAATTGGCTTAGTATAAATGAGTTTTATATGTATGTGTGCAGTTACATCATTCACTATAGTGCCCTTTTAATATTAGGTTGGAGACACTCATTTGGAGTACTATTTTACAGAGTTCTACTAATCCATAGCAACCAATCATTGATTGGCTTTTTTGTTTTGCTTTCTTATACCACTAAATGCAAACTGTTAATTAGTTGCTGTTTGCTACTAAACCTAGGATTCTACCTGTTGATATATTCTCCTGTATGTCTGCGCTGGCAGACTAGTAAAGTACCAGAATATTAAAGATGATAAATCTTCCCACATTGAGGAAAAAGTTAGGAGATGTTTACAGGACATGGTCCAAAACCAGCATTATGTTACTCACTAGTCACACAACTAGACCTACTTATCACTTTATTGAACTAGAGTCAGAAGTAATTTGTCTCAGCAAAATATTTGTTTTACAGCTTGAGACAACAACTCTGGATGGTTAACTTACTATGAATACACAAGCTTTAAATACATAACATACGGTATATTTACTTTGGTTGCTAAAAGGTCCAACGGACCCCCTCATTTTGACAAGTCTATAGTTTCTATAGTTACAGCTCTACGAAGCAGTTAACTGATTCTACCAAAAAGCATGTTGGAACACTCTACACAAATGTTATTTTTTGGAATATGTGCACCAAGGCTCCCTTTATATATCAGTAAATACAATATGCCAATTTTTCAAACTCTATATGGGGCAAATTTGTTTTGTATTGAAATTTATGACAACATTCCAATTAAGTTGATTAATGTCATTTTATACACAAGCAAGGCAATCCCCACAGCTAAATTATATATTAAAGCTCTGCTGATGTGCTAAACTAGCAGTTCTCAACCTTTTTGAGCCACGACCCCCGGCACTGACGTCACTGCGCATCGTTCAGCTGCAACGTCATCATGTACGCGCATCACGTGATGACGTTCGGGCGAAACGTCAAGTACGCACGTCATGTGATGACGTTCCTGATGAACGTCACCACGCAGGAACCCTTATAAAAAGGGACCTGCAAGCGCTTCCGGGTTCCACAGCGGTTCTCGAACCCCGTGAGATGGTCGTGCAATCCCTGCCGGGGTCGCAACCCACAGATTGAGAACCACTGTGCTAAACTATTGTCATATATACTGGGTTCTGATTCAAAAATCATTAATGCAGAAGTCTAGTATTTTGTTTTTGGATAAACGGTTACATAATAAAAGATTTGAACATGATAATAAGACCAAAGATTAATCTTCCCAAGACCCTTCTTATGAATAGGTAAAGGTAAATTTCTCATCACTACACCAGCAGGCTAATCTCTAACTTCATGGAGCAGAGACATCTTCTCTTGTTTTTCCCTTAAAATAGCGAAGCAATAACTCTCCGGATAGATCACTTTATAACAATTACTACTCTACATACAGTATATCCTTTCTAAGTGTAAAGGAAGCCAGACTCTCTTTAAACCCAAGCAGTAATTGACTAATCACCACCTGTCTTGCAAGGAAATTCTATAGCCAGATCGCACTTACACAAAAGAAATAATTCCTCTGCTTAGGGTAAAACCAACCTTTTTTCCGGTCTTAATTAATCAGCTCTTGCCACCTGAACTGTCTTTATGAAAGCAAAGACTATTAATACATTTTTGTGCTGACCTTTATACTGTATATGTTGATCATGTGACTTCTAATGGGCCTCTTTTCTAAGGTAAACAAATCCAACTTTTAAAGCATTGTTGCATACCATTAGATATACATTTGTGTAATTGATTTGGTTCTCCCATCTCTGAAATTATTGAAGATCGTGTATAGGTTGCCAAAAGTGTACTTTGTGTCTAAGCTGTAATTTAAACATAGGTGGAATTATGTATATAAGATTTCCATCCAGAGTAAAAGCATAATCATAAATCCAGATAAAAACTGTGTACAATATGTATAAAAGTTACAGAAAACTGCATTCATTAAAGGGTAAGGCGCTAGCCTTAACAAAAACAAAAATGAAGTAGGAACAACGAAAAGGTGATAAATATAGGATTCCATGAATGCACATTTAATAGTACCTTCCTTTGCCTTTAAAAAATTAAATACACGTTCAATTTGATATATAGGAAAATGTTACATTTTGTTCTGTGCAACTAGTAGAGTCTGGTTTCATTAGAGTTAAATGCTGAAGGAAGTAACATAGAATAGTGTAGGAAACTATGTGACACCGTAAAGTAAATAATACTGTAATAAATTAATACTAATAGATGGATGAAACTAGCAGGCGACAGTTTAATTCCTGCTATGTGCCGCGTTCAAATACAGCACTCAATCCACTGCCTTCTTTTTAATAGTAATCTCAAGATAGATATAACTTGCTTTTTATTCCAGGACTAAATAGGTATTTTTTACCTTAGATTTAACAGGGTGCTTTCCAGGATCCTACATGGACACTATCTTAAAGGGATTCCAGTCTCGGTGAGGTGACTCTTTTGCTCTCGCTGAGACTGGAATCCCTTTAAAGCGCTCGCTGATGTCCGTGTGCAGGACATCAGCGAGCGCAGATCAGTCAGTCCGAAGTGAGGCGAAGACTCCGCACCTCACTTCGGACTATCGTGAATTCCCCCCTTTAAGGGTCAATTTTTACATAACTCAAATAAGTTTTGACCACTAAATACTGGAGAAATAGTTTTTTATTGTGCCCATATTGTCTATTTTTAAAAACAGGTAAGAAGCATCCCTTTTAACATTGGCAAGTCCCAAGCTGCCTTTAATTAAACAAACACTTGGGGCAAAATTGATTAAACTCGGAAAGATCACTCTGGGCCTTTCCGAGTTTACTGAGAGAAATCTCGCATTGTTCTTGCGAGTTTCAGTGGAAAGGTAGCCATGCTACTAATGTAAAGTATAGCTACCTTTCCATTGAAAAAAAATTAAAAAATCGAGATCGAAAAACTCGATCTTGAGATCTCAAAAAAATCTCATGAAAACAATGCAAGATTTCTCTCGTTAAACTCGGAAAGGCCCAGAGTGATCTTTCCGAGTTTAATCAATTTTGCCCCAGAGCGGTCTTTCCAACTTTAATAAATTTCGCCCCATTGGGCTATTGGCGCTTTTGTCACTTCCTGCAATATTGATTTACTATGACAGTTCTGGTGTAAATGACATATTTTTCTATTAGGATGTAGGCCCTTGTAATCAGCTTCTCTGGTGGGCTCAAGATGTCTGAGACTGTTTATAGGGTATTATTCTGCTTTAGCTGCAGTAATGTAAACTATATTCATATCAGTACTCAGGTTTAGCAATATCAAATAAACACTTTTCCAGATTTATTAAACAGCTCAAGATACCAACAAAAAGAAGATTTTCCCATGTCTGATGAGAGTCATCACCTGCATTACAGAAAACAGCTAGCTTGTCCTACTTCATAAATCAGCAGTTAACCTCCACTATTTTCCCATTTACTTAAAGGAAATTGTTACAAAATTAAATCTAGTGACGAGGTTCATGGTTATTTTTCACAAATCCATTACAAACTATAAGAGAACATTCCACCATCCAAAACCCAAACTGGTTCCCTCATCTTTACAAAGTGGTAGGAACAAGACTGGTAAAAAAAAAAGAGTGTGACAATAGGAAACTGGCTGCGTATAGGTCTTGTGCTTTTTCATAATCTCCTATCTCTTTCAGCATTACATATGTCATACTGTTGTCAGCATGTAAGATGAATTTTTCCATAATAAATTCATTAAAATGTTACATAGTTATTGAAAGTGAATGCTTAATAAAAAAAGCCCTATTAAAAAACTTACCTTATATAAAGATGAATCACTACAGTCACAGCATGAACTGTGTTGTAATTTCCCGGCACCGATGCTTACTTCACAGCATGCAGGCTGACAGAGAAGTCAGTGAGAAGCTCCTCCCACTTGGTTGTACCGGCGGTGAAAAATGGTTTCACCGTCATCACGTTCATCGCGGGGGCAAATGTGAACGCTCCCTGCAATGAGCGTGATGTGATGTGTGAGGCCGGTACAACCAAGTCGGAGGAACTTCGCACTGGCTTCTGTGTTAGCCTGTGCACTGTGAAGTAAGCATCGGTGCCGGGCGAATAACAGCACAGTTCATGCTGGGACTGTAACGATTCATCTCAATATAAGGTAAGTTTTTTAATATGTTAATATTTTTTTTTATACCTTTAGGTCTCCTTTAATATTGTCATGACAGTAAATATACATATGCACCAGCTCACCTGCAAAGATCCTTGAAGGGGAAGTTGTATGGCATTGTTTGGCCTACATTTACAATTTAGGGCAAGCGGCACTATAAGTGGGGTTTCTCTGCTGCCAGCAGAACTTTAAGATGGTGACTGGTGATAGGAGAAAACAAATCAGTTATTATTTTTTTGAATTTGTGGAAATATATCAGGGGAATTCATCAACAATTGCAAATTTACAGAGGTCTAGTAACCCACAGCAACTAAAAGGAGGCTTTCACGTTCTAGATCTCTACTGTCAGTGAATACTAACTTCCGATTGGTTGCTATAACTCACTAGATCTCTCTAAAGATTGCTCCTGTTGATGAATTTCCCCCGAACGTGGCTACAGATTACTTTTGTAATTTATTTCAATTACAAAAGTAAAAAGTTTTAGCATTTCAATTAAGACGTGGGCAAATAGAGAAAAAGAAACAAAAACATATATTCAGCAAAGCAGTAAATGAATGTTGTATTATTTTGCTACTTTTTAAAAAAAAAAAAAAAAAAAGAGATTACTTGTAATGCACGTGAAACAATAAACTAGTAAATTTTAGTAAACAAAGCTGCTATTCCTTCCTGCTGATTCTCCTCTATTTCCAAACATTTGAGAATTTTTGCGAAGGCCAAATAGTATTTTGTACAAAAGTAGAGGCTCAGCAGCAAAATGCTGGCAGTTCATGCTGATATTTTTCTTAGTATTCTGATGTGGATTTCAGCTTTGCATTCTGATGAATAAAAATTGATTCTGAATACATCTGAATTGTGATCATGATTTTGATTAAATAGCACTGCATGATCTCAACCCTGGCACCACTTAGAAAGTATCATGAAATGGCCACAGTTTTCTTTTCTCTTTTTTAGTAAATCACATGGCTTAACCTTAAGTAAGAAACTTTGACCTACAACATTACAAGCTTAGCTCACATGAATTTTGCAGATAATCTCTAAACCACCATAAAAAACAATGAGACTGGGTGAGATCTGGCAATACAATTCATTTTCAAATATAACATTTTAACAAGTGCTGCATTTAAATAACTGCCATGTCTATCATAAATAGGAGGTTTTATTGATTTATTTTTTAAATTTGTTTTGGTGTTACTGGTCATTTAAGAGGTCACTGCACAATCCCATTTACTGAGTAAAAGATATTATAAACAAAATAGTCATAAATGGGACCATAATCATACACTCCTTCCTTAACTTGCTAACAGTGCTTGTGCATGCACACACATGAGCACTGTGCATAGGGTAAGGATGCTGTGTTTAGTGGTGATTCACGAACAATTGGCAGGGGGCAGAAATTATTGAATCTGAGAGCAACACCAGCCCATCAAGTTCATTTTTTTTACATGGCCAAATTTGTGACCTCATTGTACAGTGTTAGCCACTGATACGAGCAGAAACAAACATAATATAAATTACCTATGAAGAGACCTAAGTAAATATACAACTGCGAGTTACCTGTACAAATGGACATGAGTTAATTACAACGTAGTTAGAGCGATTAGACAGCACCCACTTGACACAAGTGCATTTAGCCTATTTATTTAACCACAATAAGAGGTCAGGTTACATTCCAACAACCATTTGTCAGGCTAAATACTGCGAGGGTTGATGGCTAAAGTCCAAATTGTTGTTTAAAGGTGAGAATTCAACAGCTAAAGACAGTCACAATAGACTGCTACTGTCGCAGTTGCTGCTTTATAATGAGAATATTGTCACAGTTGCGACTTTACTATGGAAATAATGCTGCGGTCACAACTTTAAAATTGTCACGGTCGCGACTTTACAATGGGAAAATTGTCACGGATTCGCTATGGGAATCCACTGTTTGAGAATCTGAATATTGAATTCTCACTATTCTCTCTCAATACCCTCCCTAAAGTATATTCATCTGATAAGTGACATTGCTTTCATTTCATCCAATACATATATTGTATATATTCATATACTCGGAATTCTGGGTATGTTGACTTATTTTCCTGTAGTAAATAACTTTTAACAAATGCAAACAAACCATGTTGAATAATTTACTATTTTAATAAATCCAATATTCCATTTTGTGTTTAGAGGAACTTGTTTCTATATATGATTCTGAGTGCATCACTGTGTAATAAAACAGGACTTTAAAGACTTTTGCATAAGAAGCGGAAAAGGTTGGTTATGTATACCTGGCGAAAAACAAACTAAAAAAAAAAAAAGTTTAAAAAAAAATAAGGTTAGTATGTTTAAACTATGCAACTATATTCAACTAATGTTAGAGATGCGCACGGACCCCCATGTTTTGATTCAGATTTCATATGGAAGTTATAAAGGCCCTGCATTAATGTTGCCCATACCTTTTCTTATCCAATCCTGGATGGATCCATGTCCTCATCCCTTCATCTTCATTTTTGATCAACAGCCACTGCACCCACTACTTATTGCTGCAAAAAAAGTCTTCTTTATCTTTACTATGAGAGGTTCTTCCTCTTCACAAGCAACTCAATAGGAACTGCAGATCCTACCTGACAGGGAACTGCCCATAGACTTATATTGAAAATGAAGCAGTTATGGCTGAAACTGGGCCTAGATTCCTGGTTGTATGCCGCATTGTGGCACTACTGGGGAGAAGGGGATCTTAGTTTTTTTTTTAGTTTTCTTTTACTGTTTAACCCTTTTATTGAGGTTCTAAAGGTTCAATGAGGTTTGTAAAACAAAATCCATGCAAAAATAATCAAGATTGTATGTATTTTAGAGATTCTTATTGGTTTGTGTATTTTTAAGCTAATCTGACAATCTTCAAACCTATCTCAGATCTGCAGTGTCTGATTTTGTTAGATTAATCTGAATCCAAACGTCATGTCCCTACTCGTTCAAATTTTCTATATATTATGGATGCATTTAGGCATAATATCCAGTAAATATAATACCTTTAGCCCTACCAATTTCCCGACCAGAAAAATTACCTAGTGAAAAAAACACAAGAGATAATAAATAGAAACTTAAATTCCATGTTTCATTTAAGCCCATTTAAAACAATGTTTACAAATTCTAAATTCAAAAGGCTTCCCTCTGTAATAAATATTCTTTATAATCAACGCTTACTTTATAATACATAATAGTCATGTTCAAAACAATCTTTGGATTATTTTAACCTTTCTTCCCTCCAAAGAATCAGGCTTAAAACATCTCCATTACATTTTGTGCTCATTTAAATAGAATTTTCCTTGTCTCCAATTTTTCCCCACATATAAAAGCCTGTATCAATATTTTATACTGTCTACCACTCCTGTTGTTGTGTATGTAACAAACTTTCCAGTGGAATTGTTTTGCCATTAATCGGATATGTACAGGAGCTACCCTTTATTATTCCATTACAGTGATTGGAATTTAAAAAAGGGAAAGTACCTGAATTTTGTATTTATTTGCTTAATCATGTGGTCAGAAATAGATCTATTTCTTATTAAAAAAAATAAAAGTAGTTTTCCAAATGTTGTTTAGAAAATGGGCCAGTGTATCTTAATTACCTTACAAAAGAAGAGTGAGGGTCATTTAGGCAGAAAGGGTATTTTCTTTAAGGGGTTGGATTAAATTAGTTTTTAAAAAGAACTACTGATTTAATTCTGCAACGTTTAATCTAGTTTGTGTCATATTTCTCAATAGCACTTTTAATTATCTTAATCCTCAAAAATTGGTTTCGCATTAGGCCTCTACTTACTCAGTAAACCTTTTTCTTTCCTTAGTGGGTGAGAATTTGATTTGAGAACCAAATTGTTCTTACCTGTTTTTTTTCCATTAATTAGCAGTACATTATGTGCTATTTTGCAAAGACAACTGTACATAAAAATAGCTGAGATTATCACAACTTCTTTCCATAGTAAATTTCAACAGTATTCTGGAACAATGTGAACTCATCAAAGTCCCAGTCAGGCACCAACTAGACAAAAACTTTTTCCATAAACAAATTGTTTCTTGTTTCAGTATACTTTTAGGGGCAAATTCACCATTGAGCGAAGTGAGCTCCGAATCCTTTGGCTCACTTCGCACATGGTGTTATGCATTGCAGGGGTTACAGAATAATGATACCATCATTATAAAAAAAGGCTGATAAAGGAGGAGCTATTGTAATACTTGATAGAGACATGTATGTGACGGAAGCTATGAGACAGCTCAGTAATTGTGATCACTATGAGAAAATTAGTAGTCATCTGGTACTATCTGTAAAGAAGGAGATTGAACTCTGGTAACACAAGCAGTATTAAATGGCACAATTACACAAGAAATAGCGGATTTTCTAACAGTAGATCCCAGTAACGTACCCCAGTATTTTACATATTGCCCAAAATTCACAAATCCCTCCATAATCCACCAGGCAGACCAATTGTCTCTGGATTAGGGTCAGTACTAGAACCACTAGCTAAATATGTGGATTCATATTTGAAACCTATTGTTGAAACAATTCCAACTTGCTTTAAGGACACCACAGAATTTTTAAAACAGATAGTAGAAATTGGTGGGTGTGATGATAACAGTACCTGGATGTGTAGAATAAATGTTGAGAGCCTATACACATCAATCCCACAAGATGAAGGCATTAAATGTGTAGAACTTGCATTACTTGAAACAAATATAGACCACCATCTGCTGTACTTCATTATAAACTGTTTGTCTATTGTGCTGCATAAAAATGACTTCATGTTTAATGATCAATTTTACTGGCAACGGCAAGGAACATCAATGGGGGCTGCACTTGCTCCATCATTTGCAAATATATTTGTGTATTACTTGGAGAAAATTGTATTCCTTGACTCCCCATATAAGCATAGAATTGTGAAATATCTTCGCTACGTGGATGATATCTTTGTGTTATGGAAGGGTCGGTCCCGTTAGTGAGTTTGAAGAAATGGTGACTAGAGCAAATACCCTATACCCCACTGTAAAATTCACATATGAATGCAATCAGTCAAAGCTCAACTACTTGGATGTAACCGTATCCTTAAATAATGGGGTACTTGTAACTGACCTATATAGAAAAGCTACTGATCGCAATAACGATAAAAAGAAAGTCCCATACGTCAGATGGTAGGGTGAGGTCTGAGACAAGCACTAAAACAGCTCCTGAGGAAGCCGAGGAACTCGGAGAAACGCTTTGAGCACACACTGGACTTGTCTGAAAAGCGCATTTTTATCTGGCTCATTGTGAGTACCCATTTGTATCAATAAATTGTTTGAATCTCATCAGTATCACACTATGGGCTTTCTGTTTATGTGTTTCCCTGCATAAGGATCCAGATGACATGAATTGAAGGGACCCAAAAGTTATGTACATGCTGTTTAATATAATTTATCTGCGCTGCCACCCTACCATCTGACGTATGGGACTTCTTTTTATCGTTTGTTTTGAGGCACAGAGGCAGGTGACCTCAGTGGTTAAAGCGCAGGACTGAAACTTCATTTTGAACTCTAACCTAAGAACTGTATACATCATAGAGGCGCTACGCATTGACATTGGGCAAACTGTATTTGTATACATTTTTGGTTCAGTGCATACATTTGTTTGATCACAATAACGTATTACATAACAGTAGCTATCATAATCCGAATATTATGAAAGCTATCCCTAAAGGTCAGTTTATTAGAGCAAGACGTATTACTTCAAATGATGAGCTATATGAAAGAGCAGCAACAGAATTAATGGATAGGTGTAAAACCAGAGGATATAACCCATTGTAGTACAGAACATTGCCAGGGAAATTGGTACAGTACCTAGACAAGGTTTATCAAATGCTAAACAGGTTGAAAGGAAAAAATGGTTGGTATTTGCGGCCAGGTATAATAGAAGAAGTAAAAAAATTGAAAGTATTATAAAGAAATACTGGCCTTTATTACAAAGTGACAAGACATTGGGGTCACTTTTTGTGGATAAACCTTTGTTTAAAAGGAAGAACAATTAAGGACATGGTTTGCCCAAGCATGTTTAGCTGTAAAAAGAAGGAAAATGTCTCTCTGAGGGTTGGTACGTACCCGTGCCTAGGATGTGTGTGCTGTAATGCTGTGATACAGGGAAAAACTCTGCAGCATCCTACACAAGGGGTAGAAATAAAACTTAAACATTATGCAAGCTGTAACACTTCAAATGTAGTGTATTTATTAAAGTGCCCGTGTGGAAAAGTGTATGTGGGACAAACGACTAGGCCAATTAAGGAACGGATAAAAGAACACAAAGGTAAAATCTGCAATTTTAAAAGCAATACCACTAATGACACGTCTGTATCCAGACATTTTCATGAAATGAAGCATCAAGTAAATCAACTTAAATGGATTGTATTGGAGGTAGTTAAGAAACCACTGAGGGGGAGAGACGTTAGGAGGTTACTTAACCAAAAAGAAAACTTTTGGATTAAGAAACTAGAATCCATGCACCCTACAGGGCTTAATGATATGTGGAGCCTAAAACCATTCCTGTAATTGGTAATAGTTAACCATGTTTTTCTCTGTCTTTTTCCAGGTTTTGAATTTTGCCCTACAAATAGCCATGGGTGGTAAGCATACGATACCATATAGAGTCTTGCTGTTAAAGTTAAAGATAATTAATAATAAGGGCATTTTAAACTGCATTTCTTATATGTTTCAAGTGTACATTGTTTTCTTTACAGGTAGGCAGATGGCAATGCCTGAACTAAATATTGTGGACTTTTTGCATTTATCATATGATGTAATATGGTTAATTGTATTTGAGTGAGGCGGTTAATTCTTCACCCTCAGTCACTTGTGTATTTCTGTGGTTAATATTCACTTGTATATATCTGTGGTTTTTACTCACTTTAGGGTGTGTTTATGTTAACTTGTGGGGGTAGGCTCCACCTCCGCTGGGGATAGGCCCACAGCTGAGGGGAGGGACTACCATAACCATTTAAAGCCTTGCTGTGTAAGCTTTCAACATCCTTTGATAAAGGGCCCTGTGCCCGAAACATGTAAGGTTGTATGTAAATAAAACAACTGGTAGTTCACTACATGACCTGACTGCTTCTCTTCCTTTGGATATACATTCTGGGAAAATATGTGATGATCTGCAGTATAACAGAACAGCTAGGCAAAATTAGGTTCCTTTGCATTGTAACTTGAATAACTGAAGCTTAGTAAGCAGCTAGTAGTGTAACTGAGCTAATTAAACTAAATCTAGTCACTAGACTACTAAAAAAAGCTGGGCATTATGAAGAGTAATTTGGATAATAACAATGAGCAATGTAACTGTGCCCTTTTAACAGGAAATTCACTGCTCTAATAAAAATTGGCTTCTTTGGTTATTTATCAGTATAACTGAGGTACTGACTCTACCTCATCTGACCACTTACATTAATACTACACATGAATGAGTTGCCACAAGGTAGAACAGGGCAGGGCAGTAAATAGAAAGGTGGCATGAAAACCAAGATATTGCATGGGTGCACTCACTGTCAGGACCGGCCTTAGACATGTGCAGCCAGTGAACCTATATAAGTGAGCTCTGGTTGCTGTTGACATTGCTGGAGTCAGTCCCCACCACAGCATCTGTGAGTTTTTTCCCTGCCTCAGAGACAGAAATCATTAGTGGCGACTGGCCTTAAAAGTATAAGGGAAGCACCCTGTTTCACATTTGCACAGTGCGTCCCCTACCCTACAGCCGGCCCTGCTCAAAATGGGGCCATTTACAATTACTTTATTTATTTGTTCACTGCACTTTTCAATTCAATGGATTTTCTTTATATAGGGTTGAAAATAAAATATCAAGGCATTAAAACCAGCACTATTTTGAAGTATTTTTAATGCAGTTCCATTCTGTTTTTGGTCAATATGGGAAATAATTTTTTTATGGGTAAATTGATTTAATTTAGGAAACATTGTGGGACCATCTCCTTAGGAATAATGTGTTTTCACCACCCTAAACCAGGCAAACACTTTTTAGTGATAAAAAGTGTCTTAAAGGACTTTATAATTATCAATGTTGTCAATATCTGTCTAATATACCATGAAAAAGCATTTGAAAGTTAGAAATGTATAAATGAATAAATTAATACATTTCTGTGCAAATGCACTATCTCTCCCAAGCGAGTACAGGAATAACAAATACAAAGCATACATTTATAGAAGAAAGTCATCTGCACAAACTTCACATTCAGGCAGTTCATTCCGCATACTGAGCTTCTAATGTCTCTTACTAAGCATGATCTGGTGCCCTGCAGCAGAAAATTAACACTGTGAATCTATTCATGCCATAAATGCAGAAATCCTAGGAGGAAAATACCTAAGATATTTTCTATATAAAGTAAGAAATGTAATTTCTTTTTGTTGAAAACAGTGATTTTTGGAAACTAACTTTTTTATAGAAGGTCCCACAGTAAACAGTGCATGACAGTTTAGTTATCTAAGCCATGAAGTTGAAGCAATTAACTGTAGACTTCTTAGGGGGGAATTCACCATTGTCCAAAGTAGTGCGAACAGTTCGGGCGACTGCGCCAG